>JAOQMP010074113.1:0-20125 GCA_027563575.1 Erythroxylum pedicellare | reverse complement strand
CAAGCCACATTCATTCAATCATTTCAAAATAGAATTTAAGCAAACAAGTAATTAAGTGAGACCATCTAGGTTACTCACATTACACTCCACATTAGCACTAGCTTCAATGATCTGGAAACATTTGAATGCAGACGTTTATCCTGCATATCAAAATTATGCAATACACATAATTCACACACACATTAATATTTGCACAATTATAAGCATTCATTTATGCACATTTGTGTCTATGAAATCTGTACAATGCATGTTCATGACAATTCCAGGTATCGCTCTATCATTCACATCCCGTAAACATTCGTATTCCCAAAACTCATATAAGTACCATTTCTACTTATGGTTTATCCCTCAATAAAATCATTAGAATCTAATCTCATAACCCAACGAATCAATTCAGATTTTTCTCCAAACATTAACTTTCAGGTATATAGTTCTTGATCATTTAGACAATGAAAATGAAGTAATTTAGGAACACTTTCTTTTTGAAAATTGTCCTTCTATCTCATAAGTTTCTAATGATACCAAAAACATTTAATTTGGTTTAGTAGTGTAAAAGTTATACTCCAAATATTTTTTGATTGCTATTATTTTGAGACAGTGCCCTACACTCAACTTCCACCTAGAAATTGAAATTCTTAAACTCCTAATTAGAACTCTATTTCTTCAAACAATTTGTATCCATATGTCTCTAATTTACTTCAAATTAAAAATCACTCAATTTAGATAACTACAGAAAAAGTTATGCTTAAAATACTGAAGCATGTTTTGTGCTAGAAAGTTCGCCACATATCCCTAGAAAAGTTCGTGTGAAATCTTACAAGTTTGCCGCGACGAATCCCCAAGTTGGCCGAGGTGAACTTCATCCTTCAAGTTGTCCCCGGTGAACTATGGAGATTTGGCCATGGTTAATACGCAGAACATGTTTCATTTTCCATATTTTAACTTCCCACCTTTCACATATAACCCGTCTTAAACCTAAACCATCTCTTCTACTTCATTTTCAACTCCATTTCAACCAAATATCATTTACAAACCGATTCATAAGCTATACTTGTTCATCAACCAAACAGATCAAACCATTTTCATATACCATTCATTAACAACTTCCTACACATATTCAACTTCATTTTCACCTCTAACTATCATTAAATATGCTTCATCCAAAATAATCAAGAAAAGAAGGATGCTTATACTTACTTGATTTACCCAAAGCTTCTTCAATCACCATGAAGCCCTAACTCTTTCCTCTCCACGATCATCATCATCTTGAGGTTGAAAGGTTTAGGTTTTTGGTGAGAATGAAGGAGAGAGAAAGGTGAAAGAGTAGCATGAAAGATGAGAGAGTGGGGTTCAATATGAATGGAGATTGAAGAATAAAAATCAAGAAGAAGAAAAGAAGAAAGGCTATGAAGGAGAGAAGAAGAAAACCAAGCAAAACACCAATACCCCTTTTTAGAGAAAAGCATTATGAAAGCCAACAAAGGGGGGGTCTTTAAATAAATACCAAAAATGCCACATGTCTAATTTCTAAAGCATTATGCTAAGTTCTTTCATTTATCTGGTCCTATCAATTTCAATTTCTACTCCAATTGTCCCCCAATTTTTAATGGCACTTGTGAATAAATCCTAAAATCACTTATCAAAATTTTCATTACCATTGGATAGTAATTTCTACTACCATTTATTAATAGTTTTGCCATTTGGCAATTTTCCTAGTCTAAAAATACCTACCAATTTTCAGAAATTTTTTCCTAAAACTTCAAAAATTCTAAATCAACAAATACACTCTCTAAATCAATTTTCAACACATAAAAACTACAATTCTCAATAGAAATCACATTTAGAAACAATTATACCTGGACTGTCCATGAATGCATGTACAGTCATTTTGATGTGTGCAAAAATTCAAATTCATGTGCGTATATGCTAACATTTTACATGAGCATGAAATGCTTTTTCTTAATCTCTCTTTGAGCTCACATGTACCAAATTTTAGGATTCTAACCCTTAGTATGGGAACGGGATGTTACATAAATCCTTGAAGGTTTGAATGGAATTTATCAGGTTACTCACTGATCAATTATGTATTTTGGAAAAGAAGAGGAGATCATTAGCAAAAGAAAAGCAAAGAAACTCCAATTTCTTTCATTTACTATAG
The DNA here is from genome assembly GCA_027563575.1 of Erythroxylum pedicellare. Lineage (NCBI taxonomy): Eukaryota > Viridiplantae > Streptophyta > Magnoliopsida > Malpighiales > Erythroxylaceae > Erythroxylum > Erythroxylum pedicellare. The sequence continues at coordinate 17,967 of JAOQMP010074113.1, read as the reverse complement.
TATTTGAAACTATGATCTCTAGATATATTGTGTTTCATTAATCTTGTCAAAGCTTCCATACATAAGATAAACAAGTAAGGTCATAAAAGATCCCCTTGTATAGTTCCTTTACCACCTTTAGAAATTTTAGTTGGTTTATGATTCATTATAACATTATAGGAAGTTATTATAATTATTTTTTTTATCCAATTCCTACAAATTCTTAGAAATCCAAAGGCCTATAAGAGATTTATCATAAATTTCAAGCTAATGGAATCACATGTATTATGGAAATTCACTTTTATATCAAAGTTCTTTGTGGACTATATCCTTGAATATCCTTTGAACAACTCTTAAGTAATCAACACAATATCACCTATCAACCTATTTTTCCAGTAAAGCTCCTTCTGTGTAACTGATTCGGGACTTAAATTACTTTCTTCAGTATTTATGCGAAACAACTTACAATTGATTTTAGAGGAAATTATAGCAAGAATTGGTCTATAATCATCTAAGGAATTTGTACATGAGGTTTTGGGAATCAAACAAATAAATGTCTTATTGATTTCCTTAAGAAGTTCACTTTTTCAAAGAATTTAGGATATCACTTATGGCCATGTCCTTAATTAGGGGCTAAGCCCTTTAATGGAAATATTTATTTAAACCATCTAGTCTTGGGGCCTTTTAAGGATTTATTTCAAACACTATTTTTTCGACATCCTTTTTACTAAAGGAACAACCTAACATTTGCATTTCTTCTACAAAGAATTAGTTAAAAATAAAAGATCCAAGTATTTGAGTAGAGGAGTTGATAGGAATTGTAGACCCTAAGGAGTTCTTGAAATATAAATATGCCTCTTTATTTAAATCCTCTTGTGATGTGTCAACAATTCCATTCATTGTCTTTAAGGAGCAAATATAATTACCATTTCTTCTAGCATTGAGTGCCCTATAAAGAACTTTGTATTCTTTTCTCCCAAAATGATCCATAACACTTTAGATTTTTACTAAATCATATAATTGTAACTCCAAACTTTGTGTACAAACTAAAAACACTCTTTATCCTTTTCTATCTAAAAGGGATCTCTTGGATGTTTGTAAAATTCCTCTTATGCTTTCTTTAATTGAGTTTTAGTGTCTGTAACCTTCTCATAAATTCCTAACTTCCTTTTATATTTTAGCTTCTTTATCTCCTCCTTGATGAATTTTTATTTCCTAACATTTACATATGTTTTATGTACCTAGACATGATATGAAAGTCCTTTTTTCAATACCTCTACAATCCTTCTTCCTTAGTTAAATATTTATTGAACATGAAGGGGAAGTTCCTCTTACTTTCATTGGCCATATCTTAAATTACCATAGGAGAGTGATATGAAAACCTGGGGTTTAAGAAATTGACATAACTTTCCTTGAATCTTGTTAGCCATTCCTCATTGATAAGTGCGTTATCTAACTTTTTGTGGATAAGCAAATCTGAACTATGTTTATTAATCTAAGATTAAGAGCATACTTGATACTCTAGATTTGTAACTTCCAATTTTCTTAAAAATTCTTTAAAGTCTTATGTGAGGCTCATCAAACTCATTTTACCATTAGGCTTTGAATTATGGAGAATGTTATTAAAGTCCCCTATAATTAGCCAAGGAACCTTGATTGAAGCATGTATATTAACTAGACTGTTATTTAACAACTTCTTTTAGAATGCAAAATTCAAACCATAGACAAAGGAAACTGAAGCGTTTACATTCTCTTTCCAAAACTACACTACCAAATGAATAAGTTGATCGATTGCTTACTCCATATACACCTTAACAAGGCATCATATCCAATTACAATTCACTATAAGGAAGACAACAGTGATTAGACAAAAAGCACCATTGTCTCCTTAAAGATTTAAGGATCAAAAAAAATTTTGACCTTATTTTTTATTCTAAAGTACCAAAATCATTGATTTTTTAATCTAGAATAAGGTCCTTGAGGGATTTTTGTTTCTTGGGAAAATTAATTCCTCATACATTCCAAGTAACTATGAACATTAAGAGGCATTTTTAGTTCTTTTAGACCTATTCTTCCTCTTTGATTTCCTCGAAGTGTCTATTCTAAACTTATAGCTTGTCCATCCTTCTCTTCTCTAATTTTTCAAGTCACTTTAGAAGCATCGCCAATATTTTGTTGAGTCCCTTCTGCTTCTATTTCATTTTCCTTTATTGCTCCCTTAGTAGACACTACTTAATTTTCTATAACCTCCTTCCGCTTTTGTATTCCTTCATTTATATTACTATTGGATCCTAACTCCAAAACTTTCCTTAAAACTATCCTATTTATTATTCTCAATATTTTGCCTCTCACCAATCTCATTGCTCATTGTTCTTAGTGTTTGGAGGTCCTTGTTTCTCTAGCTTTATTAGCTCTAAATAGTCCCCTTCTGGTGAATTTTGTACTTGTGGGTCTCTGACTCTTTCCTTGTTAGTTTAAGGATGGTTTTCACTTATAGGAAACCTAGATTGAGTTCTCCACAATAGTCTTCTCCTCTCCTAGCCTCATCAGGGGGTTGATATTTGGTAGATCTTGCCTTAGTTCCACATTTACATAAACTCTCGCAATCCTCATTCTCTTTTATGTTGTTGTCATCTTATCCATGCAAATAGGCTTCCTTATGTAGCTTGCAAGTGCACTAAGTCCCTTGATGTACTAATATTCTAATGGTAAGTTGTAAAGATGAATCCATAATAGAACACTTTCTTATCTAAGAGTTCCCAACTTAATGATTAGATGATAATTTTGTAGGAAAATTGACATATCATAATCATGTTAGGGTCCTAATTCCAAGATTTCCTTAGCTATTGTTTCAGTAGAGAACTTAAACAAACTTAGGTTCTCTTCATATAGTAAGATCTCCATCATGCCTTTTCCTCTCTAATTCTTCTATGCCCAATTTCTAAATAAAGGGAATGGTGCCCTGTTGCATAGGAAGAATCCAACTAAATTAGCAAGCCAACTTCGAACCCCTTCTTTCAGTATATCAATAGTTAGAGAGATTATTTTACAACCTTCTAAGATAGTAGGAGGGCAAAATTTAGGGATGAGTTGGATGACTCTCATACCACATGCTTTGAATTCAAGCTTAGGTTTAAAGTGTTAGAAGAGTTATAATTAAGGTTCCTTCCTGCCTCCTCATCCTAGGTTAAAGCAATAGGGAGTTTGGAATGGTTATCTTAAGTTGATTTAGGAGAGTGTGTAGGGTGGGAAAAATAACTTCTCTAAAAACCCATCACACATTCTACTTTGCAAACATTAAAATAACAAAGGAACAAAAACTATGTTAAAAAGTGATAAAAATGAAAGGGAAAGGTTTTTTAGGATATAAGGACAAAAAGGGCCCAGGGGTAAAAACTTAATGGTGAACAAACCTTGTTCAGAGATTAAGATCTTAATGAGATGTGTTAAAAAGCATAAGACTATGTTTAGTACGGTGGCTAGTAATGGAATGTAATATTATTCCATCATTTGGGAGGAGGGTTTATAATGGAATAGGATGGAAGGGGAGGGGGTTTCATATTACATCATATTCCATCCTAAACAGTAAAAATGAGTTACCTCTGATTTGGAAAATTTAGGATGAAATGTAAAATGATAAATATTTACTACTTAATACACCCTGAATAATTTTGTATAATACCAATTATACCCACAACCCTAAGAACAAGTAGCAAGACAATATGTTTTGTTCTATCAAGGGTAGAATAGTCATTCATTATTATTATACATACATTAAATTTCATTCCATCCATCTTCTAAATAGTATTTCACTATATTACATTATGAACTCTTCCATCCCTCCCAAACAACAATTTTCTAATATTACATCCATTTACATTTCATTCCATTATAAATCATTCCATTCCATTAAAAACCTTATGTCCAACCAAACATAACCTAAGAGATAAAGGGGATTTGTAGAGCAGGACAGAGAGAATAGATCAAAAGTTAAGAGAAGCATGGTAGGCATGATCTAAGGTTAGTTTAAAGATAGGATGGAGAAAGTTAAAGAGAGATTGAAAAAATTTTTTGGTCTTCAACACCTTTTGTATTTTACAATTAGAATTCAAATTTAATTTTCATGTTAGGATTTTTTAGACCTTTTTCTTAAGTTTTTCTCTATCTTTCTTTAATATGGTAGAGTCAAAACTCTACCAAATACCATTTATTTTTCATTTGATTCCATCTTTTCATAAAAAGCTCAAAAACACCGGCTACAACTGTGACAACTCCACTAGGGATTTCATAATCTTATTGATTTATATTTCCTTTCTTACAATTTATCACTTTCCTGATTTTTTATTACATTTCTTGATTTCACATATTATAGGAGAGCTAGTTTAGGAATGAGCAACTTTTAAGAAAGTTTATCTTTACCTTTTAGGATTATGAGGGCACACGTGTATATTTAAACAATTGGTATGAACTAGATTATTAATCCCTTCATCTTGAGGTTCCTAATAATCTAGTTCACACTAATTGTTTGGGCCCATCCCTTTGCAAAGGTTCACCCAACAATTAGAAATGTAACATTACCTTTAAAAGTGTACTAATTAGTTTAGAGCTTACTCATAATTCCAATATTTAAGGGAGGAAGGGAACAAACTAATCTTTCTCAAAATTTACCTCTTTTTATTTCCTTTTCTTAACCATAATTTCAACAAATTAGGGGCATTTTCGTTTGAATTTTTCTTTTAAATCATACATCATCCTTATATTCATAAAATTCTTACTTTTAAAATAAACAATACAATTAAAATTTTTATTTCCATTGATTTTTTAGTTTTTTAAACAAAAACAATCTTATGTTGTGAATTTGCGATTTCATTTTAGGATTTTTTTTCCTTTAATATGCACTTACATAGACTAACATTCTTTTTAGAATTGTAGTTGTTGAAATCACAAATTTACAATTATAAAAAACTAAGATGGACTTATAGTCTATAAACCTAGTAAAAAAGATGGGCGAAAAATATTAAAATCCTTGCATATAAATGGTGCTAACTAAGTGACCTGTAGTGCAGAAAATAAGGATTCAAATTGGTCACTCATGATTGCAATGAAGAATCAGTTTTGTAGCAGATGAAGACTTAGACAACTCTAATCCTTACATTTATTTTCTTATTTAAGAATTTGATCCTTTTTATAAATATGACCATGCACTTATAAATTCTTTTATCTTATAATCATTCTTTTATATTGATAAGCATAAATTGTAAGAGGAAATCAAAGAACATAATAAAAAGAAACTCATATCTCACCATATCCAAAACAAAAGTAATGGAATTATTGAACCATAACATTTTGAAGTTAACGAATTAAAAGGAAAATTATCCCAAATAACAAAGGAACTTAGGCTTGAGAGAATGATCAAGGAAAGATATCCAATTAGGGAGGATAGATAGAGCACAAGTTTTCTTTATTATACCACCTTTTTTATTTGATCCATATATTAGTTTGTGGTACTTTTACACCAACCTTTCAATTCCCATCGTTGTTAGTGCCTCACCTTCTACTAATTTATTAATTCCAACTGTATGGAGCTATAAGTTTTCTTCTTCATCTACCTAACAATTTCCTCCTATATTGGCTTACTTTAATCCACCAATAGCTGTAGACTTGATTAATTATATCTACAAGTATATAAACTTAATTGTAACAAGAAATAAAAAATAAAGTATTCCAAATGTATTGATTCTACAAGGACAGCTACTATTATGTTTTTAATCTTAGCCATACTATGAATTCAAATAAATCAAAGTTTTTAAAAAGCAAATTAAACACTAAACTAATAATAACAAGATAAATTAACTATCATGTGAGATTGATTATTATGGTTGAAATAGTGATTAAACTTATATATATATATATATATGCCCTATCTTGAGGCACACATGTACATCTAATTAAGAAATCACCATGTCTCATATGTGTAACATCTAATCAAACGTATTAATCATAGATAATCTATTGGTTATTACACTAGTATAGGATATGCTAAAACACAACATGGTTGTCACATGTATGTAGATATTTAGATTTAAAATATTTATTCTCGTTGTGTATAAATTATTTTAAACCTCTATCTTTCATGCAGGTACTATGATGGAATCTATGGTGATCAAGTATGAATATAACAATTAAGATCAAAGAGAAAAAGTTCAACCAAACAATAATAAATCATATATAATTGAATTATTCTAACATAAGATGCACAATGTAAATCAAATAAAAGCAAAATAATTTTAACATCAAAGAAAGAAGAGAATAAAGAGATGATAGAAGAATTGTCAAGATTCTGCTCCTCCAATCATGGTCTTAGCTCCTCTTAATGTTTAGAAACCCTAAAACTATGAACTTATGGAAAGTTGTTTCTAAGAGCTTGTCACTAGTTATGTCCTCCTTAAAATGTTAGATCTAATGAGCCTTAATAAGAGTATTTATAGTTCAGGGTTACACAATAGAGTCCTTAAATTATGTATTACGAGTATAATGCTAGACCTGCTTCTACATTAATGCTAACTAGCTTTTAAAACTTTTTATAAATAATTATATGACCAACACATGTCTAACAGATACCTTATTTTGGAACAAAGGTCTAATATAGACTTGTGTTGGTGTCTTATTTCTTAGTTCTCCAATTCGACAACTTTAAATGTGAATTGACCATCTATGCTTTCTACAAAATTGTTCTCCATCATGCTAGCTTCCAATTAACATCAATATCTCCTTGATCTAAAATTATAGAGAATAATGGACTTAAATTTAGGATTTGTATCAAATATGCACTTATAAGATAATGAATCAACCATAGGAAACAAATAATGTATTTAATGTTAAACATGCCATAAATATGCTACAATATAAACTAATTAGCCCTTATAAACATATAAAATACAGGCTTATCAAATTCTATCACATTTCACTCACTGCTTATTCTTAAGCAATTGACAACAAGAATCTTAACTAACAACACTAGCTTAACTACAATAAGAACCAATTCCAATTTCGTAGGTGTATAATGACATTTATCATATGTTTAAAGCCTTTAAACCTCTACGTGTCCCTAGTAGAGGAGTTACAATCTCTTGAGGGTTTACTAGAATAATACCCATAAACATTAACCTAAGCACTTTAGTTAGCTTAATAGTTAATAATATAAGATATACAAGTTCTGGCCTTCAATTAAATTGCAAAAATTAAACACATAATATTTCTTAAGTAAGATACTACACAAATAAAATGAAATAAATTATATTCTACTTTCTTTATTAAGCTGTAATAATTCAACCTAAGTTTTCCTTATAATGTATCATTCATTCACACAAATGCACAAAATTTTGAGTGAGGTATACTCTTATGAAATTAAACTTATCATATGGTTGAAAATCATCTTATCTTACTACTCAAACAATATGTACATGAAAAAACCTTTGAATTTGGTTGTAATGGGGCCAAAGGGATAAGTAGGTTAACAGAGGACGGGAATAAGGAAAAATAAAATATTCATAATTAGTAGAGCAAGTAAATCTAAAAATTAATTAAAAATCTCCACCAACTCCTTATGTCTCATAAATATATCATCTCCCCTGTACTTATTTCTTTGCTCATCATCTAACAAAATCAAATCACAATAAAAAGCTCCACTAGTCATGAATTAGGGTGTAATTACTTGTTTTTCTTTCTGGCTTAAGTTTTCTGGGAAAAAGTTACAAAGGAAAGACTAGAATTTTTATATATTAATCAATGGTTTCACTAATCCTTTAATGCATAAAATGTAGGCAATATGGCTCAAACCAAAATCCTTATGCATTTATCATTTTAATGCTTGTAAAAATCTTACATGTAATTTGAAAAAATGAAATGTAATTTATAAAATTCCAAAATCAAAGAAGATATCCATATTTGAAAAAGAAAATCTATCATTCTATCTTAATTTCTCAAAAGATACATAAGTTAAATGAAAATATCATCCTCTGATAAATTTGGTTTCCTAGCACTCACAAAGTCAAGTTTGCATTGTAACCACTTAATCATATTATGCTCATAACCTTTAACAACCAATCTAAACCAAGAATTATGTATAAACTTATGCTATTAACCTAAAGTAACTAATAAGATCCTAAACACAATACAAAAAGAAAGTTAAAATTTTAAAACTAAAATAAAAAAAGAAAAGACACGTAATTAAAACACTAGTGATGGTATAAAAATTAAAATAAAGGTGGAATATATAAAACTTTACATAGAAGGAAATCAAGAAAGAGTTTCGAGATTGAGGTGATTGGAGGATATATTGAAATTCTATTGGGCACTGATAGGTCGAGAGTGGAGACTATTCCTATGTGGATTAACTTCCATAACATCCCTTTAGAGTATTGGACTCTAGAAGGAATGAGCTTCCTCGCAAGCTCTATGGGAAGACCTTTAGCATTTGACTCAGCTACAGGGGAAGATGGAAAAAAATATGCTTTGCTAGGATATGCATTGAGGTTAATTTGAAAGAAGAGTTACCTAAAATGTTGAATGTTATGAAACTAGATTTAGATAGGGAACTAGTTAAAAAGTAGGGTCCATCTTACCTATAGTTAGAAAGCTCAGTTGGGGAATGAGAATGGGAGCCTACAAGGAAGAAATTCATCTCTGGGCTCTATACTGAGTTAATGGGAATTAAGGAACCTCCAGCTCCTACACCTAATGAAGTCATTTTAGAAGGTGAGCCTAACAAATTAAAAGATACTCAAGATATTCAAATAGTGGAAAATGGACATTCCTCAGATCCAAAAACTAAAAATATTGCATCAAGTGAGAACATAGGTCTGGATATAGAGGATGACGTTATCCCTGACGATATTTTTGGTATACCAATCAAAGAATTAGAAGTGATATGTTACATCATTTGGCTCTTAAGTAAGTACTGAGTTCGTAATTATTTTCAAGACTAACCCTCTACTTTTACCTAGCAGGCTGGAAGAATTAAACGAAGAAGAAAAAGGCAAAAAGTCATTCGAATTATCTCAAGAGAGTGAGGACTCAGTAGAGATGAATAATCTGAAGATAGGCAAGATGCTAAAGGTGAATGATTATCAACCAAGGCCCAATCCAGAAGAACTTCATGTGGAGGAACCACATGTGCCACCAGAAGATCATAATCTTGTAACGTGAGGAGAAAAAGGAGTCAAGCCAGTGACACTAAACAAAGGTGCTTCTTGGGAGGCAACCTAAAGGAAGTAAATTTCTTTTCTTTTACTTTTTTGCATTAGTTTTGTTTACGTATATGTGTTTTTGAATTTTTTGTTTTACTTATTTTAACTTTTCAATCAAAATGAGAGAAAGAATAAAACAACAAAACAAACATTTTCTCTTTTCTGTTGATTCTAGGACTATATAGTCATGGTTAGAGTGTGAATTGACTAGAGAATTTTGTAGCAACTTTAGCATGCACTTTTACTCTTATGATTAGTTGATGTGCATTATCTTTAGAGGAGTAGTGACTAGTGGTAGACAAAGTTGGTGAGATTTTGAGCCTTATTAGACTAACACATTCATATCAGTCTCATTGTCTTTTGATAATGTGTGACCTTCATGACATGTACATTTTGATTTTGCCTTAAATTTCTATTCGAGATCACATTTTTATCACATGCATTAACCTGGATATGATTAGGCATTCATTGCTTTTCCAAACTACATTAGCCAAATAGCCCACCCATTATATGATTTTCCTTTTTGATTAGCCCCTTTGAGCTTTATTTGCCTTTTCTTTGTGTATTAGCCACATTATATTCTTTAACCTAACCAAATGTCCTTTCCAAGCCTTAAAGCTAGTGGAATATTTGTTGATTATTGAGTCTGTGGATATACAAAAGCATAAGTGTGGGGCATGTATATGTGTGGGTTAGTTATAATGTTGGGATGTTATTTTATGCCTTATCATTGAAATTCCCATGATGATGTAGTTTATTTTAACTTTTATAAGAGAAAAGAAAAGAAAAAAGAAAAATAAAATTTTTAAATAAATGTATTAAAAAGGAAGTGCATATGTGGTTTGTAAGGTTATTCATACTTGATGCATCCTCCTAAAGTTGTATTGAATTGGCTACTTGAGTATGTTGAATATGAGGTATATGTTGGCTTGGAAGGGTCACTCTTTGTGGTTTCAATATATTGTCATTAATTGTATGAGTGATCCCTTTATATTGGTATATACTTCAGGTGGTTTATATATGAGAGCCCGACTTTGAGTTGTGAAACTTGTTTTTGCATTCATCATAGTTAATGTACACAATTGTAAGTGAATGTTGGTTTTTTTCACTTGATAGTACATTGAGTATTTTTTGTTTCACTAGCGTTAATGACTTTTAAGTTACTTGACCTAAACACATCTCACCTTACATTTACCCACATTATAACCTTAAAAAGTCCTTTGATTCATGATTTTGCATGTGAACCTTAGTGGTGGAGAAATGAAAGGATATACAAAGTTGTGGATTGTCATGATCATGAATGGTGTTGAGTGTACCTATGGATATATTTTAGTTAAACACATTTTTTGAGTCTACTATTAGATTTCTTAGTTTTTGAAGATGATGAATTTTAATTGATGGTGAGTAAATGCTTGGAATGTTGACTTCTTGCTATGATTTTTGAAAGTCATTCATCTTTGTTTATGATTATGTATTCTTGGAACATATGGAAAATGAGTTAATGTCCTTGGGTCTATGAGCTTAATTTTGATGTTTTGCCCAAGGATGCCCAAAAGCTAAATATATGGAAATTGATATATGCTTAATTGATTGTTTAATTATTTCATAACATTTAGTGATTAAGGACATGAAATTGCTTAAGAAACTCACTTTGACTCATATGTGATTTTAGGCATAATTCAGAAGCAAAGAAGTTAATATGAGTTGAAAGCTCCATATTTTGACCATTTTCTAAAGATTAATTCTCACTTATCTTCATGGAGCAAGAAGAAGAAAATTAAAAGACTAGAAGAAAAAAAGTAAAAATGAAAACACAAAGAAGATTTAAAATTGCTCACAGCACATGTATGAAATTTGTATGCAATTACATGATTAATAACAACGCACAACCAAGGAGCAGTCCACATCAAAGAAGTAATGCAGCAGCTAGTGAGCAGACAAAAATGACGTTGTAGACGTCTCACACTAGAAGAAAATGCAACGCACACTAGAAGCATTGAGGAAACGACAACGTGGAGCGAGAGGAACAAAACGTAGGCACGGTGGGAGGAAACGTAAACAATGTTTACGTAAATGCAGACAATGCATAAAACACAGACGTTTGGCCAATAACTAAATGGACAATAACAGTAGCATGAGGGGTGAATAGTGACGTAGATCAACAATTAAATAGAAAATAGAGAGTAACATAGGTTATAGAGGAAAAGAAGACAGAGAGAAGGGAGGTGCTACAGGAGTGAAGGGTTACGACTGGGTTATTTCAATAGGAGCTGAAGAATTTTTTTGTGAGAGACCTATGAAAGGCTAGACATCCTGATATTGGTTAAGAGGTGACATCGACGCCGACAACCCAGGTTAAGTATATTTCACTGTTTTTATTGTTTCTTTCTCTCATTAGAAATTGATTAAGTTATCCCATCTTAATTGATTTGGGTTTTATGTATGGATAATCATATTCTTGTTATTATTCAGTTATTTGTGTATGAACCCATTGGGTATTGTGAAAAGATAAATTTAATATGTTCAATGAATCATTTATTTGCAAACCCATTGCTAGAATTTCAATATAATTCATAATTGTTATGTTGAAATTCATGTGTAGCGACTAATGATTCGTAATCATTAAAGATAACATAACCTAGGTTAAATGATAGATCGTATGTGGTTATTTCCTTGATTAATCAATTTTCCTAATTTGTAATTCTACTACCCAGTTGAATCTAAAGATTGTATCCTAGATTATTCGGTAGTTAGGTTTAATTAACGATCGTATCTAAATTAAACACTACCTAAGGGAAAACTCAGGTTAATTATTAACCCACGATTAATAATTGCGATGAGAGGTTTAAGAACAACAAATCAATGAAATATGTTTAAGTAGGGTGTAGGTTGAGATTGAACCAAAGGACCTGGTTTTTACCGAATTCCCCACTTTTATCAATTTTTACATGTTTTCTTTACATTACTTTTGTTAGTTAGTTTAACTTTATTTTATTTTCTTATTTCTAAAACCAAAACCCCCCAAAACTTAAACACCAGTCACTTTCATTTCGAAAACTTTACACACACTCTTTGTGGGATCGACCTAGACTTACCACTGCTATAGTAGTAGATATAGTTATTTTATTTTGACTAACATTACGAGACACTGTCGATTTTTTAACAAGGAGAAAGTTAAAGTATCTTTATAAAAGTCCTCAAATCTGTATGCTCATCTCCTTTACAAGTCTAAAAATCCAAAATTACTACTCAAGGTGACAATCATCTATGCTTCCAATTTTGATTTTCAAAGAGCCAAGTTATGGGATGATCTAGACACCATTAATAACATGATGGTTAGTCCCTGAATTTTAGTTGGGAACTTCAATGGTGTTCTATCTCCATCTGAGAAATCGGGTGATAGACTTAATCTCTCTAAATTCGGCAGTGAGTTAGAAAAGGGAACGACAAGAATGGAGGTTATTGATTTGAGATACTCAAGCAATTTATTCATCTGGAGTAAGAAATAAAAAGGTGGAACTTTGATAAGGAAAAAAATTGATAAGGTTTTATCAAATCATAGATGTTTGAGATCCTTTCCAAACTCCCATATGCTATTAGACTATTATTGTGCTCAAATCACTCCTACTAGGAGATTAAAGATCTCTTTATCATAAGAAAGATTAATGCCGCATTCAGATTTCTAAATTTCCTAACTGACAAGGATGGTTTCATGGAGTTCGTCATTGATGCCTAGAATAGTGATATTCAAGGCTACAAATCTTTCTAGATGATGAGAAACTATAAGGAATAAAAACTAAACTTAAAATCTTTCCAAAATAGGAATTCCAAAAGAGATCTAAGTGAAGTGCAAAGAGCATCCTAACTTTCTCCACATAACAAAAACTTGCAAATTAAGGAAAACAGAAACTTTAGGAGTATATCAAGGCAATGGCAAATCAAACTTCAATGTTGATATAGAAGGCAAGGAACTTGTGGTTAAAGAAGGGGGACTCTAACTCAAGGTACTTCTATAGTTCCATCCTAGCTAGAAGGAGTTCCAATAAGATCCATTATCTACTTGACTACAATGATTAATTGGTCTTTGATATCTCTCTTATCGAAAATATGGTTACCAACTACTATATGGAATTATCAGCATCACTCTTAGTAGGATTTACCTGTAAGACCTTGTGGAACTAATTGGGCCTCGTCTAGACTCCAATCTAGAATTAACACAACTACCATCCATCAGTCAAGAGATCAAAGAAAGCCCCTACTCACTTAATCCTAGAAAAGCATCAGGACTAGTGGTTATAATGTTTTTTTTTCAATGCTCTTGGAATATAACTAGAAATCTGCTAACTAATGTGGTGCAAGAGTTTCTTCATTCAAGAAGGATGTTAAGGGAGTTAAATTGCAACCCATATCTGTCTGATTCCTAAAGTTCCTTATGCCATCTCCTCAAATGATTTTAAACCTATGTCTTGTTACAACACAGTCTACAAGATGATAGCTAACTTATTAGCTAATAGACTTAAGAACACTCTATAAGACTCGCAAGTTTTGGCTTGAGGATGGGTTGCTTATCACTAAAGGAAGTTGGATTTATGGGCCTAAAAGGGATGGATTGAGGAAGGAGTGTCATGACTCCTTATGGGCTGATAAGAGGAGGTGCAACTTAGAGTTTAATGAAGAAGATTTAGTGATGGTCAATTTCCTTTCTCATAGACATGTTAGAGGAGGTGTTCATTTGGGCTTGATTTGGAGGTACGAAGGACCTTTCCTTGTAAAGAAAAGGGTAGGCAAGCTAGCCTACCAAGTCAAGATACCCTCACACTTGGAGATTCATCCTGTGTTACATGTAATTTTTCTAAAACCTTATCATACTGATAAGGAAGATCCAAGTAGGGGTGAGTCGAGGCGTGCATCCACCATTATAATGACAACACACAAATGTGAGGTAGAAGAGATCTTGGCACATAGGACTATACCAAAGAGAGGCTTCCATCTAACATATGACAAATACTTAATCAAGTGGAAGGGATAACGGGAAAGCCAAGCTAGTTGGGAGCATGAACTTTCTCTTTAGTAATACAAAGACAAGATCCGAGAATTCCATCAAGGCACGATAAGGATATCACTGGATTTTACGTTTCACATGTTTTAAAGCCCCCAATATGAGGTTTGGGTTAAAAAGAGTTCATATTATGTATGTAGAGTAGTGTAGAGAATTCCAGAAGGTCAATGTAGACCATTAGATCAAGTAGATCTTAACCGTCCATTCTAGGTAGAAGTAGTATATATACCACTTGGGGTTTGCCTCATTTGTAACATAGGAGAACATAAAGAGCATCCAAAGCATTATAGCTTTCTTGAGAGAGTTTTTTAATATAAGTATCTTTGCATTGTCCCACATTCCTTCTTTTCTTTAGCAAAGTGTATCGTGTAGAAGGCTAACTTGGGAACGTGAGCATACTCAAGTGCCAAACAAGCATTAATGAAAGTCCAAGCCTATTACAACGTATCCTAACCCTATACTCCCTTAGAAGTTAGATCTATTTATAATAAGATTTGAACCTTTTAATTTAATTGAAATGAATTTTAATTTTAATTAAAATTTCAATTAATTTTAATTATATATCAATTGAGCCCAAATAAGATCTAATATCTCATATTGATCTTTATTTATTAAATATCTCATATTTAATTATAAAGTTTCTTAAACTTTATAATTTTGCCCAACTTGATTGAAACATTTTGTCTCTCTTCAATATGTTCTTTAAGCGTGACCAATTAGGTTTTAAAATATGTTAGAAATGGACATAAATTATAACCATAGATGTAGGATTAGATAAATTAAAATATTTTAATTCATCTTTAATTCTCTAATTAGAAATATAATGTTAAAGTGGTTTTGACCTTCCTTTTCATGCAGGATTTTTATATAATTTAATCCTTTCATCACATGAACTTTCGATTAAACATAAAGTATGGAATTAATATCTATTATATTTAAGTTCAATCATGTTAGTTCTCTAATATTAGTAATTGATTCAATTAATGAATTTGAAAACTATTTTATCGTGTCATTCAACCTCATCTAAGGATTTTCAAAATCAATATTAATTGAGAACAATGGAACATTATCCCTAATCATTTTAGGTGATGAATCTTACATTAATGACTCAACTACCTCCATATAGTTCATATTATATCCAATAACTACCAATTGAGCTATCTTTGACTAGAATAGGTCATAAATAGTATGAAAATATAACAATCCCTATAAAAGATAATTTAGAGATCTCAAGTTAAATGATCACTTACATAATCATCATAATGGCAATTTTCATAAACATACAAGTAATGTTCCGAATGAAATTCTTATATAGGTTCATTTATGTGAACTTGTCCTTTAACAATCTTTCACACTTTTTTTTAAGTATTTCTATACTTTAGTCTATGAGATCCATTACTTCTTTCATAAAGAAAAGCATATAGTCTTTTTTATGTTTTATTAATGTCTAATTTTAATGGAACAATAAAAATAAATAATTGAAGGATAATATATTAATGCAAAATGAATCTTATAATTATGATCTCATTACAATTTCATTTGCAGTATACATTTATCTTATGTATTTTACCATATACATCCTAATATGTATAACATAAAGGATGTTTTTAAATAATTATGTCACTAAAATACAACTAACCGATTGGCTATAGAGCATAAACCGTCATTATCAACTTAGATATCAAATTTGACTAGTTTCTAAGTAAGGCAACTCCTTTTCACATATCTAGGCATACCTTACCCTCATAAGAAACCTACTTACAATGACCTCTTGCCCTTTATTGTAAGAATAAAAAAGAAAATTAATAGTTAGTGCAACAAATGCCTTAATGTCACTAGAAGAATTCAATTGATAAACTTTGCAGTAAACTCAATGCATGCAAATTGGTTAGCTCACTTTTTTTTTTAAACTTTCAAGCTTGATTAAAACCATTGAAAAATTGCATAGAAGTTTCCTATGGGCTGGGGATATCAACATAGTTTATATTGCTAAAGTAACTAATAATGTTTGCTTACCTATAGACGAAGGAGGGATTGGAGGATATTGCTTGATAAAGATTCTTTTTGAGTCAGATGGATCAACTCCAACTATATAAATCATGAAAATTTATGGTCCTTCTCTCCCAAATATGACTCATCTTAGACTATGTTTCATATCTTCAAGCTAAGACACCAAATAAGATTGATGTTCAAATATAAACTGGGGGATGACTCTTCCACTAATCTTTGGTTAGATAACTAAAATTGATTAGTGCCTTTAAAAAAGACCAATGTTTTCTCACAACTAAGGGATATAACACTCAAAGCCACAATTAGTCAAGTACTTAAATAGAATAATCCAATATTAGCCAGAGCTCCAAATAAGAAGTGTTAGCCACTACTCCTAATTTCTCCCCTGAATCAACTAGTAATGACTCTATCATTTGGACCAATCTTCCTTCTGGTTTGTTCTCTAACTCCTACTATAGACTAGTAATGAGAAACAGAGCCCCCAAAATACATTGGTACAATTGGTGCGGTTGCAACAATCAATTTAAAAGATCTTTTTCATCATTTGGCTAGCTATTAATGAAAGACTTGCTACTATAAATAAAGTATATTACAACAATTCCTTTTCAAATATCAATAACTTATTCTCCTCAACTCTTCAAACTATATAAAACTTGTTCTTTAGTGTGGTTTTTGCACTTTTCTTTGGAATGAAGTTCTCCATAAACTTATCATACTCATAAACTTATAGGACTAACATATAGGTGTTGATTACTCAAAGAAGATGGAAGTCCAAAATGGAATACATAAGTCTTAGAATATTCTTTGGTAGAATGGTTTTTAAGCTCCTGAAGGAGAGGAACCTCAAGATATTTAAAGGGAATCAAAAGGATAAGTAATATGTCCTTATGGAGATATTTACACTGATTAGGAAACAACAAACTAATTTAGAACTGTTAGCTATTTCCAAGCTAAGCCGTACTATCTTACATCATACATTGAATGAGATTGGCTTGTAACAGATAAGTAATGAAGTTAAAGAGTTCGAAGCATCAATTTACTAATGATTTATGGATTCCGTAACTTACTGATTTATATCATTAGTCATACTATAGCTAAGCTTAGGCTTCATCTAATGTGCTAGATGTGTTTGCATTATAATATGCTCCTTTTGTAACAAAATCTTATTCTCTATTCAATGAATTTAGCTTTCCAATAAATAGTAAAATTTTCTCATAATTTTTTTCTAATTGGTTAGTGTTTCACTCAAGTTCTTATTAAGAAAATGCACTACCATAGGCTTGTTAATACACCAAATCTTCATTACTTATATTATATGCACATATGAATCAAAAGATATTTACTTTTTAGTTAAAATGGGGATAGGGTCAAAGTTGAGGAATTTTTAAATAAAGAAGATTAAAACAAAGGAAATTAGTAAAGCATTTGAAACATAAACTAGATAGATAAAGTAATTAGGAAAGTATAGTCCACATTACAACTTTAAATACTCAACATCCTCTTTTTTCACTTCATCATCTCATCAAGAACATGGACAAATGCTATAATATCACACAAATAACTATTTTCTTTTCTTTTTCCAAATATTTCCCGTATTAAATGTAAATATCAAAGTCCAATGTTAAAAAATAATTCCTAGTTTACATTTATCAAAAAATGCAATTTATTTAT
>JAOQMP010074094.1:0-20136 GCA_027563575.1 Erythroxylum pedicellare | reverse complement strand
GAGCTAAAGATCCCTTCATTTGGCGAAGAATGAAGGTAAGATCATTTTGGATCTTTCGGATTTTTGAAAGGATTTTACTTCATAGAATTTAGAAAATGCTTGGGTTTAAGCATTCTATAATAAATTTTAGTGATTTTCTTTGTGAGATTTTCTATTGGATTCCTATTGAATAAGACTTGATTTGTTTTAGGGAACCAAGAGAATCTTATCCAAGAGCAAGGGAAAAGACAACCTTGACTTGGATTTTTACAAGCAAATTAGGTGGGTAATGTATTTATAGTTTTATGTGATTAGGCAAGTTCTTGCCTATGTGTATGTGTATCTATTGAATGCATAAATTTTTAATTGATGCTGTGGGGATTGATAATGCATGATGATTTTGATTAAGTTATACCTTGAAAGAGGTATGACGTTTTGATAAAATTGAATAGTGATTTTGATCAAGTTATGCCTTGAAATATGTCATAGCATTTTGTATAAATGAAAAGAAAGAAAAGAGAAGTTTGAAAGTATGAGCATTTTATAAAATGATTTGAGCACGATTATGTGCTTTTGTTTGGGCGAGAGAGGAACCGTTTTGTACTCACGTGCATGTTGACATAAAGCCTTCTCCCGGCTGCCCACTTGTGGCACACAAGATTCGAAAAGTGGACTCGCTTTGTTCATAAGGTAAACTTCGGTTTCTCTATTTTGTTCACAGAACCCTCGAGCCAATTGTTATGCATTGCATTTTTAGATGTTCAAGTAGGGTGCATAATAAAGTGTTATGTTTAATGGCTGAAGTTTATGTTGTGTATTAAGTTTGAATTATATTGATTAATGTTTATATTGCTTGACTAAAGTAAGAATGCTAGAATTGTTAGATATACATATACATATGCTTGAATATGTAGCCAATTGCTAATGGCTATAAGTATGTTAGCCACTGAGCTATGTAGCTCACCCCCACTATTCCCTCCTCAGGTGTAGAAAGAGACAACTAGCAATCCTTGCAAGGCATCAAAATTCCAAGATAGTTAGAAACTTTTGTAATTAAGTTAGTTTAGGAAATTTTGTATTTTAGAATCATTTTAAGCATAAGCATTCAATTGTATAAGGTGTATTTTTGTATTATATATTTTGTAATAAACTTTATTTGGATTCTTTAATGAAATATGATTGGAATTTGATTGTAATTCTCAAAATTTTTTATGTTTGATGTTCGACTGTTATGGGTACGCCACCCTTATGGTACGATGGGCTTTGTTATGTCTCTGACTATTTAGGTTCGGAAAATGGGATCCAACAAACATCCGCATCATCACCCTTATCATCCTTAGAAAACTTTTCATTGTGAACCAATAGAGTAGCAACATGATTGCCCTTTTCCATTTTAAATTTCTTTAACATTTTTAAGACATAGTTCTTCTGAGAGATGGAAATACTTGCATCTTGTTGAGTTATTTCCATCCTGAGAAAGTAAGTAACATATCCTAGGTTTGACACATCAAACACTACTTTCATTTTTTTTCTAAATTTGGTAACTAAATCATTCCCTATCACCAATATGTCATAAACATAGGTCGAAATGATTAATAACCTGTTCCCTCCCCCATCTTTAACATATAAGTTAGCTTCATTTTCATTTATAACAAGTCAATACTGAATTAGATAAGAGTTAGATTGACTATAATAAGTCTCGGGGGTACTTGTTTGACCCTATATAATGCGTTATGTAACCTATGCACATTATTTTCACATCTATGAACTTTAAAGCATTCTTATTAATTAATAAACAACTACTCCTTAAGTTCTCCATTGAAGAAACTTGATTTGACATCAAGATGGAACACATTCCAGTTGAGTAGTCAAGGCCAATAACAACCTATAATTTCATGTTTGGATCAGGGATGGCAATGTTTGGCCTATGGGCCTAAATTTAGTTGTTTTCAATGGTTTGGCTCATGGGCCAGGCCCAAACTGACTCAATACCTAATTACTATAAGCAAAATAATATCGTTTTACTTAAAAGAGTTTGACCTCAGGTAAGCTTGGGCCTAGGTAGCCTAGACTCGAATCCAATTAAAAAAATAAGTTGTTCTATATTTAATTTTAAAAAATTGATGAGGGCTGGCCTATTGCCATCCCTAGTTTGGATACTATTGTAAATATGCCATCATAATCCACCCCTACTTGTTGGGAATATCCCTTAATAAATATCCTAGTCTTATCTTATCTATAAAGCAATCAAGATTTAACTTAGTTTTGAAAATTCACTCAACTCCAATAATATTTTTGCTTTCTTGTTTATCCACCAATTCCTATGTTTTATTCTTTTTAATCATCCTAATCCCTTCCTTCATTACATTTCTCCATTCTTCATACATCACAACTTCTTCAAAAAAAACTAGGTTCTAATGCTGCAGTAATTATATTTCTCATGCATTTTAGACAATGACTTTGTTTTGATAATAGGTAAATCAGGTAAAGGATCTTCATCATTACACTCACCGTTATCATAATTAGGTGAAGTATCACTAGTTTTCATGGTTGGAAAAGAAGTTGATTGTCTCCAATCCTCATCTTATTCTACATATCCTTATCCCAATTATAGTGAGCATATTCATTTATTTCAACACATCTATTAACTAAAACCTTGTTTGTTTGCAAGTTATAAACTTTATACCCTTTTGAAATTCTAACATAGCACAAGAAGCTCCTTACTTTTACTTTTTAATCTATTTAGGACCTTTTTATAGTGGAATATGAATGTAGCAAATTAAACTAATGGTCTTTAAGTGATTATTGGTAGGTTTACTCACTCTCCATCCTTATACTACTTTACTGGGCAACCTATTTAATAGGTAGATTTTTGTATAAATAGCCCTAACCTGGAGCTTAAGTGGAAGCCTTTTATCCAAATATATGCACCTAGCCATCTCCATCATTGTTCCATTCTTTCTCTTAGAGATTCCTTTTTTTTTTTTATGGTGAATAACTTACAATCAGCTGATGTCTATTCCTTATATTTACACAGAACTCATTAAAATCATTGGAGGTATATTCCTTCTTATTATCAGAGCTTAGATACTTCAAAGTATATCGACTTTAAGTCTCCATTATAGCTTTATACTTTTTAAACACTAAAAATACATGGGCATTACTATTTAAAGAATAAACCAATGCCATATTTGTATAGTCATTAATAAATAACATAAAATACTTATTATTGCTTAAAAATATATGCTCATAGGTCTATATACATCAATATAGACTAATTCTAACTTATTATTGGCTCTCCATATTGTATTGGTTGGAAATGACAACTTGTGCATCTAATCAAACTTACAGGCACCACATACATCATTCACAATAAAGATGTTAGGTAAATCTCTGGCCATGTCATTAATTGCATATCCTTCAAGCCTACAAAATTAAAACATCCATACCTTCTGTGCCAAAGTAAAAACTCATCATTCATAACATAATTATCCTTATCATATGGTTGATGTCAATTTAAAGTAAATATTTTATTAAATATTGGTACTTTGATAAACAAACAATCATTGTAATCATAAATAGAATAGAACTTGTCTTTAGTGATAGTGAGCATTTTTAAACATTTGTTTGACAATTAATTAATTTTTAGCTAAACAAGGTATAAACAAAATAACAAAAATATATTTAATACCTTGTTTAGTATGCATAGTTATTGAAGCCTTCCCTTCCTTCTAAACAATTTTTTCTTCTCCCATTCTTACTTTAGTTTTAACTAACTTATCTAGGCTATTGAAAATGCCTTTATCTTTACAAAATTTGCTAGTGTAGTCATTATTAATGAGCTAGATTTGATCATAATAGCCTTAATCTGACATAGAAGCTATAAATAGCATGTCATTAACTTCCTTATGCTCATATGTGAAATTGATTTGTTATGAAGGTTACTTCTAAGTTTGTTTTTGCTTCATTCTACAAGCCTTTTCAATATGGCCTATCTTTTTATATAATTTACATTGAATAGGATCTTTAACTTTATACCAACAATCTTTTTCTAGATGATTATCCCCCTGACACACTTTGTAGGGTGGAAATTTTATTTGATTTCCTAATTCTTTAAAATTCCCAATTGTGTTCCCCTTTCTAATGTTATCATCACTTTCTTCCCTTTTTTTGGAGGGGATTTGCCTTTAAGCTTTTCTTGAAATGTTAGAAATGCTCCTTTTGCATTTCCTCATACTTGATTTTTGCTCATGAGCTTGCAAGTTGCTTTGTAACTGAAAGACTTTTCAAGTCATGTGACTATTTAATTGCAAAGATATTAGCTTCAAACCTTGCTAGTGGACTAATATGCATCTTCTCCACCACCTTTAAGTCACCAAAATCTTCTTTAAGGAGCCTAATCTTGTTCACAGTGTCCAAGAGCTTTGAAGAATATTCTTTTGTTATTTCTCCTTCGTTCTTGACTTCTCAAACTCTCTTTTATAAGTTAAGAACTTTACCATCTTTACTTGTTCACTACCTTTTAAATTCATCCTTTAATTTATCTCATGCCTCTTTGAAAGTGTCGTATGCCATTATCCTGGTGAATATTACACCAAATAACATTAAATGTTGCTAGGTAAAAGCTTTTGTTTTCTTTGACAAATATTCATGTTTATTTATTTAGTTTAAGGTTGGATTAGCTTTTAGAATTGATGAATCGATATTATTTTCCACTCCATCTCATAAGCTTTAAGCCTTAAAGTAAGAAGTTATCTTGATTGCCCAAACATGATGGCTCTCACTTTTAAATCCATCTCTTATGAGCCATTGGAAGCCATCTTCCTTTCTCCCCTTGTTTAAATTCTCTCCTCTCAATCACTTATTAGAAAGTTCAATCATTAACTCATAAATAATTACAACTCTAATACTATTTACAAGTTTTTTAAACATAAAAGGAACAAAAATATTTAGAATAAAATGCTGCAGGTGAAAGTTTTATTCTAAATGTTTTTGCTCCTTTTATAAAATTTAAGGAAATTCAAACCTAACATAATCTTTGAATTCTACTTTTATTGGACATATTTCTATAAAATAAGGATAACTATTCCTTGTTGAACAAAATACAAAATATCTACCTTAAATCAATCTTAACTTAAGAGTATCTAAATAAATATCATACTTTAGAAGTGGTTATGCCACTCATATTGACTTCCCTTTTATTATGTTATAACTGATGTAATTTACGAATACTTGAAATTAGGTATTGGTATAAGGTTTGTAGAGAAAAATCAAAACTTACTTTACAAGCTTTAAAAATTTTACAAAATAATACACTTATAGAGTCTTGTGTTGAAATAGAAAAGCTTTTTGATGTTGATATTGATACATTACATGGTTTTCACAAAATTGTAACCATTGGCATACTAAGTCATATAAAGTTAACATTGAATAAAGTAAAATTTGGGAGTTGCAATTATAACTAGTATGCTAGTTGATATGCTTATCCAGAAGTTATCACTTATAGTTCACTTTAATTTTAATTGAAAACATTTGGAAAGAAGTTAAGGACTTCTCAACCATCTTTACGAGTAGTTTTCTTTTAGGTCATCAAAATTAGGAACCATTATCAACAATAACATTATATTAATTTATGTTCTCTTCCAAAGAAAAAGAAAACTTCAGCTGTATGTGCTTTATTATAAACTTGCCATACAATATTAATTTTGTTAATCTATCTATAACTATGTCTACGATTTTGTTATCTAACTAACTATTTAGATAGTGGTTTTTTTTTCTTTCTTCGTCTTTCAATATAAAAAATAATTTATTCCTTAATTTTGATGCATTTACCTTATGTTTACGACATGCCTTCATTTTGATATAGATACTACTATAGACCAAAACTGTGTAGATAATATGCAAATCCCAATTTGCCAATTGCCACAATATAAATCATGAACTTGGTGATGAAATTGCTTACATTTTGCACATAAAGCTAAATTTAAAGTTTTAGAAGAACTAATTAATGATCAAAAGAAGTTTCTTCAGGACCTTTATTAATAACTTAACAAAGAAATGTTTGACATTGACCCTAGTTGCTACATACCTTTATTAGAAGTGATACTAGTATAAATAGCATATTAAGTATCATTCTCAAGAGGGATGAGTAGATAAAACAAGAAACTAAAAAAGTAAAGATATGGAGTAAGTTTCCAAAGGATATTTATATCAATGCTTATTGCTTTGAACATTTCCCATTTTCCCATTAAATAACCTTAATTTTTATTCTTTGACCTAATCACTTGTAATTTTTCAAGATCCTTTTCTTATAAAATAATATTTTTCTATGAGTTTAAACCGATATTAAGTCTTATATGTTTATCAAAATTTTAGAATCATAAAAAATGTGAACTTGTATTGTTCATCCATGATACTATAAAGAATAACAAAGATGAGGATTGCAGTTCATATTCTATTGTGGTTTTCAGCATTAATTTATTAATTATGATATATTGTACTTATTTTAAAAACAAATCACATTAGATAAGAATAAACAATAAAACATGAAAATTGTTCATTTATAGAGAGTTAGAAATTCGTCTCCAATTTTGAAAAACTTATCTGGAGGCCAGGATCATGATATAATGGTAGAAATTTTTATAGAAGTATACATAAATTATCTACTCATTATGATCAATAAATAGAACTTAAATGGGTGGAGAATATTGACATGGTTATGCATAAAAAATGCTCACTTATGTCTCTGGTGATGTTTAACTTTTCTAAGAGATCAATAATAGTCATCGTATTGTCACTATCAACTGATAATATATCTTGACTAAAGGTTTCCCATAGGAGCATTTGGTTATCAATATGCAACATTTGCATTTGATAAGTCATGTCTTTTAACCTATAAACATTGTGAGATTGAAACATTTTTATTATTCTTAGATTATTATGGATTTTTAATATTAAAGATTACCAAATATTTGTGAAATTAAGTTCTCATAGTAGAATAGACTAACCTTTAATATATTTTCGAATATTTGAATAATATTTTAAAAATTAAGATTTATAAGTTGTATTCACTTGCTTGGGCAATACTAAAAGCAACTCTTTGAAATTAGGAAAGATATTGATGGAATCATATGGTAGGGTATAGAGCATTTTATTAAGTCTTGCTTCGATGTTGTCTAGTTTAGTATATAGCTACACTTAGAAAACATATAGATAGTTAATTTGAAGAATGAAGAGTCATTTTTAGTAACAATGAAAGCTTTTAGGAAACATTGTATTGCACTAACTCCCACTTATTTTTAATTTGTTATTGTATCCAAAAACTTGGTTAATATATTCCTAGTAAAGCCCCAAATTCTATTTGTTTTCTGAAATTAGTATACAATTTTGCATCACTCACTATTATTGCTTGAATCATGTGTTGATGGAGCCTTTAAATGTTGACAAAGAAAGTGTGTAAGAGAATGCTTGTGTTTCATATGAGGATGGTGGTGAAGGTACTCAAAATACTTTAATTTATATGTGATTTCTCAAGAATCTTTGGCTTTTACTTTTTTCAAGAACATGTTTGGTTTTTAAGTATAAAATAAATGTAAAATTCTCTAATCTTAATATCTTATAAAAACAAAATAATTATTTCTTTTATTTAGAGATGGCAATAAATTTACAGATATTATATCATTATGTTTAAAGTAAATAAAGTAGTGCATCCTTATGAGTGTAGGGCGTTATGTTTTTTATACTTCATGTCATCATTATTGTTATGTTCTTTGTTGTAAGATTATAAGATCAGACCGCGAAAATTATAGTTATGTAAAATGCATATCAATTGCTATTAAGGGTCTATTATGATCATATCACTCACCTTAACTATATTATTTGTTATTTTATTTTATACAGATGAATGAATACTTGATGTCAAGTTTTATTACAAAGTTTATAGTGCAAAAATATATCTTATTTCATACACTTTAAAAGTTTTGCAAACTAATTATATAGCAATTTGGTTTTGTTTAACAACTTGAATAATGATAAAATCAAATGGAACCAACAATTTATCTTTTTTGGATAATTATAAACTAATTATTTAAAATTTTAAATGCTTAAGCAGTTTAAACAATTTGATTTTAGTAACTTGGACTATATGAGTGCTTTGTGCTTAATCCTAATTATGACAATGTTAATTTTAATGGTCATCAAATTTTATTATTAAAGCAAAAGGTACATATAATTGTTTTATTATTTTTAACTTCAGAAAATATCTACCTAATGTTTCAATCTTAATTATTGAATCTAATTGATGGCCTCTGATGTACTATACTCTCTCGTCTTCTTCCCTAATAACTTTTACGTTGCTTTTGGTTAATTTCTTAGCCTCAATTTGCTTTTCGTTGTTTTTTGTGTTGCTTTCCTTACTCTCTTTGTATTCAATCTCTTATGCCTCTCTTTGTTTTCTAGCTCTTGGTAGCTTACCATCCTCCCTCCTCACTTCCATTTTCTCTCCTCTGAGCTGCTTAAGGGTAATCTTATCTTTTCATCATCTATTTTATCTTTTGGAATAATCTTTTACCATTTTTAGTTATTGTTTTTTCCAACCACCCGAAAAAATTTGGTTTCTTATCTTTATATGCTACTATATAGCTCCTAAACCTCTATTTTGAAGTCTATTAATGTTATAGTTGATGGGGGGGTTTTTCCATCTTTGCCATCTTCTTTATCCTCACCTGTCAAGCGAACTCTTAACGAATCTGCCCCTCCTCCCTCGACTCTTACTCCTTAGCCTCTAACTAGGAGTTAGAAGCATGTTTTAGTAGATCACCATGCTTTCACTCTTCTTTTTAACCTGCTTAAAGAGCAAGATGGAAAGCTAATTATCTGCCCTGATATTGAAATTCTAAAGGAGGTTAATCATAGCTAAACTTCAATCTTAGTTGATTTTTTCTTTGATTAAAAACCATAATTTCCTGTTATGTATAAATGGGCTTTCAATCTCTTAAAAAAAAGGGGCTGGCTAAGGTTCTTCTATCTGAAGAAAACCTCATCCTCTTTTCATTCACCTTAAGTTCTATTGCTCTCAAGATCTTGGAGGAGGGACCATGACATATTGGCCTTCAACCTTTGTTTTTGCAATCTTAGTAGGGTAACTTTGAAATAACTAAGCTACAAGGCATTTCATTATGGATTAACTTCCATAATCTCCCATTGGAGTACTAGACTACTCATGGACTCAGCTAATTAGTAAGTTACATAGGGAAACCTTTATGTTTAGATGAAAACACGATAAAGAAAAAAAGAACAGGATATACTTGTATATGTATGAGTACTGACATCAAAGGATCTCCCAAATGAGATTCAAATTATGAAGTTTGTGGATGGGAATATACTTTTTAAAGATAGTGTAGCTATCTTTTATCATTGGAAGTCTTCACCCAAAGTTCAAGGAAAAGTGTCCAAGCCTACCGGTAGGAAGTTTATCACATAAAGTTACAATGAGTTACTGAGCTTGGAGGAGAAAGGGGAAGGAGGGAACTGATTGAGCAAACAAATGAAGTGACCAATCTAGCTATCAATGCTAACTAATCTACTAAGGTGGCTGACATTGTTCTTACTAATGGTATAAGTGACCCGTTATACTAGTGAATGAGAGCAATGCAAAGAGAGGGGAGGAAACTATTGGACCCTGATTTCGAAGCCCAACATTCGGAGTCATAAAGCGTAAGTATAATATCCTATAAGGTTATTTCAAGGAACCCTCTTTAGTCACCATCCCAAATGAATGGCTAGCCCACACCAGGACAGACTTCAAAGCAACTCCCCTTTCCTACTTTCGAACAGATTTTGGGAAACCCCAAAACAAAATTTTTAAACAGACTTGTTCAAAAAATTTGAGGCTCTAAATCTCTGGTTTAATTAGAGACAAGAGTCATCTCATTTAGAGATCCTACAATAAGGTTATGGCTGAAAAAGAACGAACAAGGTTTTGACCTTAAGCATGTTGCATCTGTCTTGGGGCAATTAGCATAATTTCCATTTGAGATATCAGATTAAAACCATCTAAGGACTTTGGAAGAAAACTTCGAGATCTACAATTTCCATGAAGACCTCGAAGGTGGATTCTATCGTCTGAAGGGTCAAAAATGGAGTAGACGATAGCAACAAATGAATAATGTACAGAAGGAGAAGTATTTGTCACATAGGCAGAAAGCAGACGAAGTAAAAAGACAGACGAAGCAGAAAGGCAGACGAAGTAGAAAGACAGAAGAAGCAGAAAATAGACGAAGCAGAGAGGCAGACGAAGTGGAAAAATAGATGAAGTAGAAAGGCAGAAGAAATGGAAAGGCAGATGAAGTGGAAAATAAACGAAGAAGAAAGACAGACGAAGCGGAGTCAACTTAAGACGAAGCAAAATCAACTTAAGATGATGCAACTCTTAAGACGAAGCAGAGTCAACTTAAGACGAAACAAAGTCAACTTAAGAGGATGCAACTCTTAAGACGAAGCAGAGTCAACTTAAGACGAAGCACAGTCAACTTAAGACGATGCAACTCTTAAGACAAAGCAAAGTCAACTTAAGATAAAGCAAAATCAACTTAAGGCGATGCAACTCTTAAGATGAAGCGAAGTCAACTTAAGATGAAGCAAAGTCAACTTAAGACAATGCAACTTTTAAGACGAAGCAGAGTCAACTTAAGACGAAACAAAGTCAACTTAAGATGATGCAACTCTTAAGACGAAATGTCTTTACAGACGATACAACCCTATAGATAATATTACGTCATCACAGCCTATATTACATCATCACAGATGATACGTCTTTATAGACGATGCATCTTTACAGATGTAATGATGTCATCACAGATGATGTGACATCATCACAGACGATATGTCTTCACAAACGATACCTATTTACAGATGATGCATCTTCACACTTCTAAGTATCTCCCTTTCTAAGGACCACAACTTTTAACCCAGATGTCCAACAATTATAGGTTATATATCGTTGGAAAACTAAAGGAAAGACCTACAATTTCTTAGAAGGCACATTTGCCTAAATAAGCCTGGATTAATCTAGACCTTACCTTGAAGTCCAAACAAAAATTTTCCCTTATGAAAACTTAAAAAAATGCAATGTACAAACTTAAAGAGAGTTATGATCAAAATGCAATTATATTACATTTGCATCAAAATATAAGAGTCTTACAAAGCTTTAGTGGGCATTTCAAGCCACAAATACATTAATATCTTAAAGTTCGAAAATACAGAAGATACATAATCCATGATTTACTCAAAATTGCAACTAAAGCCTCTCTTTACAAAATTTGCTTTAAGTATAAAGTAAACAAAAATTTGGAGTGATGCCTTGACCCTTGACTACTCAATATCTTGCTCATCACCTAGATATAGGAGGAGAATGGGGGGTGAGCTTAAAGCTCGTGGGTGACAATTTTATAATTGGTAACGAGCAAAACCATTTATAAAGATATTTCCAATGCAGAAATTCACGTTAATGCAAATTATGCATGCATCACTTTTGTCAATTATCATGAGCTCATGAGCATATAAAAAAAGTTCGGGTGGATCTAAAACAGAACATACTATACAATTCCCATAAGGGTCTTATGTAGCCATAAACTTAGGGGAGTTCATGAAGCAACGCTATGCTACTAGCGGGCAGGCGAGAGAAGCCTTTACTTGGTCAACGTGTACGTGACTTAACTTAGAGGAGCACCACAAACCCACATAACATGTATTTCAAGACTTGTAAAACATATTGCCCGAAAAGGCACATTTCAAAAACTTAATTTCTTATGCTTAATATCCTTTCAAAAATCATATTCATATTTCAGATAAAATTCATATGCAATATATACTGCACATTCATAAAACATTCAAAGAGTAATAAATGCACATTTTGAAGTAATTGAAATCATTTATTTCCATTTCTTGAAAGAAATTTTAATGGCTTTTTACTTAATTATAAAAGTGAAACCCACCTTGAATTTCCTTGCTTATAACTTGTTCAGATGTGCCTCTACTCTTGCTCCTCTTACCTCCCTTGATTTTCTTCATCATTGATACAAATCCCAAATCAATAGGAATTCCAAATAAGAACCCAAAGAAACATATGCATAACATGAGTCTTAGAATACTTAATCCCATGCATTTTCTAAGCTTCGTGAATCAAAAACCTTCCAAAATCCAAAACATTAAAATGTTCTTACCTTAAACCTTCACCCAATGAAGGGATGTTTGGTTCAAAACAAAGTTCTTATCTTTCTCTACCTTTTTTCCTTATTGCACAGCCTTAAAAACAATTTTTAAGACTATAAAAAAATCGAAACCTAATATAACTCTCTTCTTTCTCTTCTTTTTCTCTTTTTTCGTGCTTCTCTCTTCTCTCTTTTCTTCAATCACGTTTTTACTTTCTTCCAACTCAAGCCCACCCTTCATCTTCTCCTTTTATACCCTTAATGATTTCACAATGTCGATTTTTTCCCTTCATTTAAAGCCTTATTGTTTCTAAACTTATGTGACTTGCCAAAATTACCCTTACACACTCTTACTACTTTAATACTTCAATTCCCTTAACCTACGTCGTATTATCTTACCCACATTAGCAAGCTCATTAATTCCAACACAATTTAATCTAGCAAAACCCCAAAATTAATTTAATCATGCTTATTCATAAAAAAAATTTAAGGGCCAACATTTCTCCCCCTCTTAAAAGAATTTTGCCCTCGAAAATATTACTTGAGTCATTGAAGAGTTATGGATACTTCTCCCTCATGGCTTCCAAGGGCTCCCACGTGTCTTCTCCATAGGACTTTTACTAGTTAAACCGTCTTGTTCCTGAGGACCTTTTCCTTAGTGTCTAAGATCTCTATTGGAATCTCCTCATAACTCAGAACATCTCTTAACTGAACCTCAATAGTCTGAAAAATGTGAGAGGGATCTGATTTATATCTCCTCAACATAGGCACATGAAAGACATCATGTATTCGTGACAATTCCGATGGCAACGCCAACCTATAAGCTAGTGGTCCCATCCTCTCAAGAATTTCATAGAGACCCACATATCTCGGACTCAACTTGTCCTTCTTGCCAAACCTTATAGCCCCTTTCTAAGGAGACGTCTTAAGGAAGACTTTTTCAATGACTTCATACTCCATCTCCTTTTGGTGTGCATAAGCGTAACTTTTCATTCTATCCTGGGCCGCTTTAAGCCTTTGTTTCACTAGCTTGACCTTGTCAACTGTTATCTAAATCAACTCTGGTCCTATTAGTTTTATTTCTCCTTCTTCATCCCAACATATAGGAGTTCTACATCTCCTTCCATACAGTGCCTCATAAGGAGCCATTTGAATGCTCGAATGGTACGAATTATTGTAAGCAAATTCAACCTTTGGCAAATGTTCATCCCAAGCTCCTTTAAAATCCATCACACATGCCCTAAACGTTCCCTCAAGTATCCAAATGGTCCTTTCAGATTGACCATCTATTTGGGGGTGAAAAGCTGTGTTAAATTTTAACTTGGTCCCTAGGGCCTCTTGTAAGTTTCCCCAAAATCTCGAAGTGAAACGAGGATCCTTGTCAGAAACTATAGAATCTAGAATCCCATGTATTCTTACTATCTCATCAATATACTTCTTTGCTAGCACATGCATAGAATCAATTTGTTTGATTGCCAGAAAATGGGTTGACTTCATCAACCGATCAACAATAACCCATATGGCATCATGCTTACTGGTCAAACCCATCAGAAAATCTATGGTCACTTTTTGCCACTTCCACTTAGGAATGGACAATGACATTAACTTGCCTGAAGGTGCCTGGTGTTCAGCCTTGACTTGCTGACACACTAGACACTTATTCACATACTCTGCTACATCCCTTTTCATGCCTTTCTACCAGAAATGCTCTCTCAGATCTTTGAGTATGAACTTGGTGTTCCACTTCCACTTCCACTTCCACTTCCACTTCCACTTAACTTCTGAGTATGAACTTGATCTAGTGTGTTTGAAGGTACCACTCTCAGATCTTTGAGTATGAACTTGATCTTCAGACATTAACTTGCCTGAAGGTACCAGAAATGCCTTCCACTTCCACTTATGCCATGCTCCCTCAGTGTCTGCAATACAAACCTAAGATGCTCCTCGTGTTCCCCTTCACTATTGGAATACACCAGAATGTCATCAATAAACACTATGACAAATTGATCTAGATGTTTCTTGAAGACCCAATTCATAAGATCCATAAAAGCAACTGGAGCATTGGTCAGTCCAAAAGGCATAACTAGGAACTCAGAATGCCCATACCGTGTCCTAAAGGCTATCTTATTTATATTAGATTCTCTGATTCTGAGCTGATGATAGCCCGATCTGAGATCAATCTTGGAAAAGTGTTCCCTGCAGTTGGTCAAACTGATCATCAATCCGGGGCAGATGGCACTTGTTCTTAATAGTCACCTTATTGAGCCTCCAATAATCAATGCACATGCGCCACGTTCCATCCTTCTTCTTAACAAACAGAACTGACGCTCCCCATGGTGATGAGCTTGGCCTTATATACCCCTTCTCTAACAGTTCTTCTAACTGTTCCTTGAGTTCCTTCAGTTTAGCTGGAGCCATTTTATATGGTGGTATGGAAATGAGTGCGGTTCCGGGAATTAAGTCGATAGAAAACTTGATTTCCCTCATCGGTGGCAAACTAGGTAGATCTTCTGAAAACACGTCTGAAAATTCCCTCATAACTGAAAAATCCTCTAACCTCCCTTCATTCACATCAGTGTCTACGACATACGCTAAAAAGGCTTCACACCCCTTCCTTATCATCCTATCTGCTAATAAAGCCATCTTGGGAGATGATGTCCTTCGGTCCCCTCCGAAGATCACCTTCTCATCATTACCAAGATCAAACCCTACCTGTTTAAGGCCATAATCTAACTTTGCACAATATTTCTCCATGACATCCATTCCCAGTATCACATCTAGGCCTTTAAACTCTAGCAAATCTACTACAAGTTTAGCATCCTCAATAAACAATTCGCAATTCTTATACACTTGACTTATTATCACCTTTCTCCCTAAGGGAGTACTAACAATCACAGGGCTATCCATGGGCACCAATTTAACATCATGCAAATCATGCTTACAGAAACAAATAAATGTGTGGAGCTAGAATCAATCAACAAATATACTGTAGAGTTAAATAACTGAGCCATACCCGTGATAACTTCTGGAGCGGCTGCAGCTTCCTCTCTAGTTATAGCAAACACCCTTGCCTGAGCTTAAACCCTTGGCCTTCCTGGAGGAATAGTCTTCCCTGCAGCTATAGAACTGCCCACCTCAATGATTGGCCTGGTCCCCACTATTTCTGCTCTCCTGGGGGCTTGCAACTATGACCCCTTTTGTTTTGTTGCTTAGGGACAATCTTTGATCATGTGTCCCTTCTCTCCGCACCGGAAGCATGCTCCAAGTAACCTAAAGCACTCTCCTTTGTGAAGCTTCCCATAATGCTCACATTGAGCGTTTGTGTATCTGCTCCTCCCTGTCCTTCCAGTGCCTCTCACACTTGAGGCTTGCCCTGTGGCTGCTCTTGCCTGCTTGCTCTTAGTAGGGCCATTGCTTCCCACTTCACTCTGAGTATGGTGACCCCTTGTACTCCTCTCAAGCATTGGAGCGCTCATTCCCTTCTTAGAAGACTGCTCCCTGTTCTACCTCTTCCTGCTCACTTCACTCTTTATATTCTCCAGTTTCTTAGCCTGGAGTGCAGTATCTACCAGTTACTGGTAGTCACAGAAATTGTGGATCAAGACTTTCTCCTTGATCCCTAAATGTAGTCCTCCCTTAAACTTACGGCACTTATCCTCCTCATTAATAACAATGTTGGCTGTATACCATGATAACTGGGTAAACTCCAGCTCATATTCACTCACACTCATATCCCTCTATGTGAGGTTTAGGAACTCCCTAGCCTTCTCTTGGATATAGACCCTCGAGAAGCATAAAAGCTTCCAAAAAGTCTCTCCATGACAACATCGGAGGTATATCGTGACTATAGGTCACTGACTCCCACCAATTCAGTGCATCTCTTTGCATCAAACTAATTGCATAATCAAACTTCTCCTCATCAGAGCACTTTATCTAAATCAGAACCCTCTCTGTCCTCTTCAACCAGGCTTTAGCTTCTTCTGGATTTATAGTTCCACTAAAATCCACGGCTCCATACTTCCAGAGCTTGTCATACTATCCACTTATATCTACTGAAGCTAGCACCGGCACTTGTGACCCTTGGCCCATGGCATATGTGAAAGCCCAAGCAAAGGCTTAAAAGAACTGCGGATCCATAGTATGCATAGGAGGAGGAGGCAGTTAGGTGCCTCAGAATCAGGAGCAGGCTGTATCCCAACATCTTGCAGGATATAGGATTCATCTGTGCTCCTTTGGTGAGAGCTAGATCAAGTCACAGCTCCTCAAAGTCTCTTTCAAGGTGACATTTTCCACTCCTTGAATTTAAAATCATTGAAAATCTTTAGTTTATGCAAAACAATTTTAAATCATGTAAAACAATTCAAATCATATAAAACAATTTCAAATCTTGCAAAACAATTCAAAACAATGCAAGTTATTCACTTTAAAACAATGTATATTCATTTTATGTCTTAGACTACCCACTTTATGCCTAGGATACTCTTAAACCTAGTCACTATGATACCGTAAGTGTTGGCACCCCGCCCTCGTGGTTCACGTACCTAACATCCTAAGTGACATCTGAACGCGTAAGCCCACACCAGGCCAAACATCAAAACAACACCCTTCTCCTATTTCAGGACAGATTAATTTTAGGAAAACTTCAATTTGGAGTTTCAATTTTGACTTGTTCGAAACATTTATGGCTCTATGTCTCTGATTTATTTAGAGACAAGAGTCATCTCATTTGGAGATCCCATAATAAAGTTATGGTTGAAAGAGTCAAATAGGGTTTTGACCTCAATTATATTGCACTTATCTTGAGGTAATTAGCATGACTGTCATTTGGGATATCAGATTAATACATCTTAGGACGGTTTAAAAGAAGACTTCGAGGTCTACAATTTCCATAAGACCTCGAAGGCAGATTCTATCATCTAAAGGGTCAAAAATGGAGCCGACAATATCATCAAATGAATAGTGTACAGAAGGAGAAGTTTAGGTCACATAAGTAGAAAGCAGACGAAGCAGAAAGATAGACAAAGCAGAAAGACAAACAAAATAGAAAGACAGACGAAGCAAAAAGTAGACGAATGGTAAAGCAGATGATTCAGATGGTCAACTTAAGACAAAGTAAAAGTCAACCTAAGATGATACAGATGGTCAACTTAAGACGAAGCAAAAGTTAACTTAAGACGATACAAATGGTCAATTTAAAACGAAGCAAAAGTCATCCTAAAATGATACAGATGGTAAACTTAAAACAAAGCATCTTTACAGACGATACAACTCTTAAGACGAATGACGTCATCACAGATGATATGATGTCATCATATACTATACGTCTTTACAGACGATACCTCTTTACAGATGATGCATCTCTTAAGACGAATGACGTCATCTCAAACGATATGGCGTCATCACAAATGATACATCTTTACAGACGGTACATCTTTACAGATGATCCATCTCTTAAGATGAATGATGTCATCATAGACGATACATCTTTACAAACAGTACATCTTTACAAACGATGCATCTCTTAAGACGAATGACGTCATCATAGACGATATGTCTTTACAGATGATACCAATGTATACTCCTAAGCATCTCCCCTTCTAAGGACCCTAGCTCATGACCCAGAGGTCCGAAAATTCTATACTATATACCGTTGGAAAGCTAAAAGAGAGACCTACAACTTTCCAATAGGAAAATTTGCCTATATTGTCCTAGTCAGAGCAGCTTTTCCCCCAAAGCCAAAACACAAATCCTACCCTAATGAAAACTTGAAATTTCAATATAAAGACTTAAAATGTCATAAATAACCATAATGTATATGTATTTCATTCACATCAAAATACGAGTTTTACAAAGCTTTAGTGGGCATTTCAAATCAAAAATACATTAATATCTTACAATTCCAAAATACAGAAGGTCTATAATCCATGATTTGCTCAAAATGCAACCAAAGCCTCTCTTTACAAAATTTGCTTCAAATACAAAATATACAAAAATTGGAGTGATGCCTTGGCCCTTGTCTACTCGATATCTTACTCATCACCTAGATGTGGGGGAGGAAAATAGGGGGTAAGCTTAAGCCCGTAGGTAACAATTTTATAACAAGAATAAGCAAAAACTTTTTAGAACATTTTTCTTGTCATAAAAAAGCTTTCAATGAGTTCGTAAAATGTCTGTTTCTTAGATTTTCAGTAAAAAATCCATAAGTTAGAAAACATGAATGCATCAAACTTGTCAACATGACATAAGCACATAAGCACAAAAGAATGGTTTAGATAGGTCCAAAAACATGATGCACTACATATTTCCACATAATGGTCCTGTGTAGTCGTAAACTTAAGGGAGTCTATGAAGGAGCTCCGTGCCACTAGTAGGCAGGCGAGAGAAGCCTATAACTTGGTCAACGTCCATGTGACATTCTTGAGGGACTACCACAAACCCACATAACACATATTTCATAACTTGTAAACTTGTTACCCAAAACGGTAGTTCTTGAAAACTTGTTTTTCATATACTTGATACACATTTTGAAAAAAAAACCATTCTTGAAAATATGATTCCATAAACATGCATCTTCTTAAAGAGAAATCCCTTTTCAAAGTTTTTCATAAATCATCAACACATTTCATATACAACCATGTAGCACATTCTTACAACATGTACAAAACAATAAATGCACATGAATAAAGTAGTTGAAAGTCATTTATTGTCACTTTTTTCAATAGAAACTTTAATGACTTATTACTTAATTATAAAAGTGAAACCCACCTTAAATTTCCTTGCTTAGAACTTACTCAAATGTGCCTCTCCTCTTGATCCTCTTGCTTCCCTTGTTTTTCTTCAACAATGGTACAAATCCCAAATCAATAGGAATTCCAAAAGAGAACTTAAAGAAACATATGCATAAAATGGGTCCTAGAATACTTCAACCCATGCATTTTCTAAGCTTCATGAACCAAAACCCTTCCAAAAATTCAAAGCATAAAAAATGTTCTTACCTTAAACCTTCACTAAATGAAGGGTTGTTTGGTTCAAAAGAAAGCTCTTATCTTTCTCTACCTTTTTCGCTTCTTACACAGCCTCAAAAACACTCTTTAAGACTACGAAAAATCAAAACCTAACATACTCTTTTCTTTCTCTTCTTTTTCTCCTTTTTTCGTGCTTCACTCTTCTCTCTTTTCTCCAATCACGTTTTTGGTTTCTTCCATCTCAAGCCTACCTTTCTCCTTTTATACTCTTAATTTTTTTCACAATATCCATTTTGCCCTTCATTTAAAGCCTTATTGTTTCTAAACTTATATGACTTGTCAAAATTGCCCTTACTCCCTCTTACTACTTTAATACTTCAATTCCCTTAACCTATGTCATATTATCTTACCCACGTTAGCAAGCTCATTAATTCCAACATATATAAATCTAGCGAGACCCCAAAGTCAATTTAATCATGCTTATTTATATAAAAAATTCAGGGGCCAACAGATTTGAAAACAATAAATTATTCTTTTTACTTATTATAATTTAGAAAAACTCCTTTTTCAAAATTACATATGTAACAAATTCTAATCTAATTAGAAATTCTATTTCTAATCTTATTAGAAATTACTTTTCCATAATTAGAAAATTATTTTCTTATATTAAAAGGAAACTACTTTCAAAATTAAATAAAAAAATTTTAAATTTAATTAAGAAAGTCATTTATATTATTTATTTTGAGATTAATTTCTTAATTAATTAGAAAATATTTCTTTAATAAATTAGAAAACTATTTCTTAATTAACAAATGAAAACATTTTTCAAAATTTAATCAAGAAAAATATCCTTTCTAATAAATCAAGAAACTTATTATTCATAAATAGAGAAACAATTTCCAAATAAGTTAAATAATAATTCTCTAAACAAATAAAATTATAAATTTAATTTATATCATTCAAATTGAAATAAATAAATTCAA
>JAOQMP010074082.1:0-20137 GCA_027563575.1 Erythroxylum pedicellare | reverse complement strand
CGGCGGACGTTGCTTTTAGGACTCCGCCGGCACCTTATGAGAAATCAAAGTCTTTGGGTTCCGGGGGGAGTATGGTCGCAAGGCTGAAACTTAAAGGAATTGACGGAAGGGCACCACCAGGAGTGGAGCCTGCGGCTTAATTTGACTCAACACGGGGAAACTTACCAGGTCCGGACATAGTAAGGATTGACAGACTGATAGCTCTTTCTTTTTTTTATTTAAAGGTAAATTGTATTGATCAAAAAATAAATGAACAGTTTACAGAGGCAGATCCCAAGAGAGAAGGGGCCACCAAAGGAGAGCACAGGAATCGGAAATGGCCCAAGGAGGGCCCCAAAAACCTCTATGCCCAGTACACCCAGGAAGAAACCAGAAATACAATTTCAGACAAGCAGAATGGCGTCCAAAAGGAGGACCGAGCAGTCCAAAGAAAACCGGAGAGAGGGACCGGCCCAGTCGTGAGGCTAATGAGGATCGGGTTCAAGTAGGGGCTGACCACCCGCTGGCCGAACCAGGTACAGCCCAACCCAGCCAGCACCGAAGAGCAGCACCAAAACGACGTCGATACACTGCTGGAAGGAGGGGGCATACGACAACGTATCAGCACCAATCAACGGACGAGGAAGGGGTGGAGACATCGCCTAAGAGCCAAAGCAGCAGACCGATTCGTTCCATAGGACCTTCTGCGACGTCGTCGCAAGACTGTGGATTGGGGGGTTGGATTTAAAACGACATGCGACGTATCATCCCCAGCACCCCAATACACCGTTTGGAACCAAAACGACGTCGTAGAGACGTCTCCTGCCACAAACCGCTGTCCCTGAACCAGTCGAAACCGCATCCGCCATAGAAGCAAGCCGATATAGTCTCAAGCACACAAAGACTACTATCGACTAGCTATGCCTCCACTCCCCGACGGCAGCCCCATCAGGAGACTGCACACCTCCAGCGTCAGCAACTCCGACATGGGCACCCAGTTAGGCCCACAAACCCCCCCCGGTAAGCCATGCAGAAGCCAAAAGAAGACGTCGATGCACAAGCTGACCAGCAACACCTCCACCCCACCCTCAACACCTTAAGGAGCCCTATCCCCTCCTCAGCGCGGCACGACCAACCCCTCGCTCGACTGCGTTACTACGTGGGAGTAGAGCCAGCCCCCTGCACCCCCAATGTATCCAAAACGACGCCGTTTCAGCTACGACACCGTTTCACCTTAGCTACTCAGCTTTCACCCCCTATCAGTGGCAACACAAAACGGCAGCGTCACACTATTTTTCTTACGACAAAAACGGTGCGCTATGATAAGACGACGTTCCCCCCACAAAAACACGTACAGCCATGCAACACCGTCCCCCCCCCCGCCATCGCTTTCACTCCAACAACCTACCCACCTGGCAGTCTGCACCGAGAAAAGGAAAACCCCCTGAGCCATACACCCCGTCCCATATTACTACTAGGGGGGTAATATCCCTGTTACCGGTCGGTATCCCAAGATGCCCAAGCCATGCAGAGACGGTACGTAGGCTGCATGGCATGGTTCCCGAAAGAAGGAAGCGAGCCCCGTAAATAACCACACACAACCTAGATCCCCAAAACTGTTTTGCCCCTCACCAACGACTGGAAACCCCTGGCGAGACGTAGAACTCCGGGGAGAATGATAGCCCAGCCCCCAGGACTGGTGCAACCAGGGAAACTACCACCGAGTCACAACCTTTCAACTCGATTCAAGCCAGCCACTCAAAACGGTAGGAGCTCCAGGGGATAGAGGCGGTAGAGGACACGATAAACCGCCGTTTTGATAAGAGCTATTACGGTTGCAGCAGATACACTCGTACCCTCCATTTGAACTTTACTTCGACTTATCCAGATCATATATATAGACGTCATCAAGGCTAGCCAGACTGCCTTGCACTTCACGAAAGCCCCAGGGTAATCCTTACGGAGCCACTTTAGAGCACTGGGGAGGGAGGTCATGGTTCGGCGTATCTCTAACCAGTTACAGATATGGCTCCAAATACTATGCGTCACAGAGCAAGCGAAAAAGAGATGGGGTATGGTTTCCTCCTCCACGCGACAGAATCCACACAATCGATCAATGTCGAGGAACTGCAGATTATCCTTCGTAGGCAGACGACCCCTGACACTTAACCAAGCAATAAAGGAAAACTTAGGTGGAATGTAACGCTTCCAAAGGAAAGTCATCCACGGTTTGTGGGGGAGGGGGTTTCTGAGGACATCATACAGCTTGTTCATAGAGACGCGCTCAGGAGTGCAAACGGTCTGTAATACGTGGCTAGCTGCAGCTCTATCACCGCACCTACGGATCAGCATGTCTCGAATAACCATGAGCTTTTTCATCAGTTGGGAGTCTCTACTTCGAGGAGACCATTCCCATATAGAACATCCGTGAAGATATTCCTCATGCACCCAACGAATCCAAAGCGAGTCCGTTTTGGCATGTATATTCCAGAGGACCTTGGCCAACAAGGCATTATTCCAAACTCTCCCATTCATCAATCGCAGCCCCCCTTCCGCCTTCGGGGTACATACAGTATCCCACGCCACCCTAAAATGGTTTCCGCCCCAGAAAAACACACGACAGACTGATGTGATTCTCTCCAAAATCGTGAGTGGAATGGGGAAGGACTGCATCCAGAAAGCAAGGAGCCCTTGAATAACCGAGTTGAGAAGCTCCACACGGCCTGCAAACGAGAGCGAACAGCCCTTCCAGGCAGAGAGGTAACCTTTCAACAGCGTCAAGGAGAGTCGAGAACTGGGCCACAGTCACTTTCATAGGCGCCAGAGGGATACCTAGATACCGAACCAGGAAATCCCCCAGCGGATAAGCCACCAACTGCTTCAGACAATCTTTCTGGTAATCATCAACCCCTGCCAGATAAAGATTAGATTTCGACGCATTCAGTCGGAGGCTAGTCACATTCTCCAGTTCATGCAAGGCATCCAACAGAATACACAACGAAGAACGATCACCTCGGGCAAATAGCATTAGATCATCTGCAAACGCAAAGTGCGTGATCCCCAGCTTCTGACATTTCGGGTGGAAATGAAAGGATGGGGAAGAGGTGCGTTGGTTGAGGAGGCGAGAGAAATATTCCAAACCAATAAGAAACAGGGTCGGGGACATGGGGTCGCCCTGGCGGAGACCGCGCCCTCCTGTAAAGTGGCCATATAATGTCTCGTTCAGTGAAATAGAATATGAGGCCGAAGTAATGCATTCCATCACCCAACCAACAAACCGAGAAGGAAACCCAAGGCAGATCATCATACGTTGCAGAAACTTCCAGTCCAGAGAATCATAGGCCTTAGTAATATCAACCTTTAACATGCATCGTGGGGAAATGCGTTTGCGAGCATAGCCACGAACTAACTCCTGAGCCAAGAAAATGTTATCCTGCATATGACGTCCAGGAATGAAAGCAGCCTGGGCGGGGTCAACAATCTGCCCCACTACTCGTCGCATCCGATCATTCAAGATTTTTGTTATAGTTTTATAAACCACGTTCAAACATGCAATAGGACGAAAATCGGAGGCTGTCTTCGCCAAGGGGGATTTTGGTATCAGCGTAAGGATACAATGGTTAAGCTGTTTAAGAAGTTTACCAGACGAGAAAAATTCCTGTACAGCCCTGATAACATCTGGCCCCACCAGCTTCCATTGATGCTTGAAAAAGGACGAGGAGTAACCGTCTGGGCCCGGGGCCTTGGTGTCGCCAATTGCAAAAAGTGCTTGATGGATTTCAATCGTGCCAACGGGGGCAAGGAGGGTTTGTTGAGCTAACTCATCCAAAATCGGACCCGAACCAACCACATCCTCATCAAGGGGGCGGAGGCCAGCTGACACCCCCAGGAGCCCTTGGAAGTATTCCACACAGTACTGGGCCACCTCCGCTAGAGAGGAGGTAGAAGAACCGTCCTCCCGAACAAGGTGGGTGATAGTGTTGTGCTTCTGCCGTTTCCGCACAATAGCATGAAAATACGTTGTATTCTTATCTGCTTCCACCAGGTGCAAACATTTCGCTTTCTGTTGGTAGAAAAGTCGTTCCGCTTCCAACAGGAAGTTGGTTTTCTTACGTTGGCAACTAAGGGCTTGATTGAGAGAAATGTCATCCGGGCAGGCAAGGGATGCAGTATATGCCGAATGGAAGTCGACTTGTGCCTATTTCACTTGAGTCGATATGTTCCCAAAGCTATGGTGATTCAAACACTTCAAACTCCCCTTTAGTCCTTTAAGTTTACGACTCAAAGTATATTGCGCATAACCCTCATATATCTTCTCCCATTCAGCTGCCACAACAGACGAGAACTGGGGGTGAGTTAGCCACATATTGAAAAACTTGAACGGTTTGCGCCCAGTCCCCTCCATGCGGTTGATATCCACGACACAGGGGCAATGGTCCGAATCAGATCGCATAGGTAAGAAATGGGCAGAACACCGAAAGTCAGAGAGGTGCCAAGCTTGGTTCCAAAGGACTCGGTCAAGCTTGGCCCAAAGCAGGTTTTTATTCCAGGTAAAGAATTCCCCTCGACTCGGGACATCTTCCAGGCCACAAGATACTCTGAACTCCAACAGATCCTGAAGCAAGTAGGCGGAAGGGGGTTGACACCCTAGACGTTCCTGAGAGGAGCACACACAGTTAAAGTCCCCCAAAATTAACCAGGGCTGCTCCCGGGGAGAGGCAGACTGCTGTAGAGATTGCCATAACTCGCGACGCTCCGTGATGCTATAGAGCCCGTAGACAAAGGAAGCATAAAACGTGACCTGGGTGATCTTGCACCGGATTTCAACATGAATAAATTGAGCCC
The DNA here is from genome assembly GCA_027563575.1 of Erythroxylum pedicellare. Taxonomy (NCBI): domain Eukaryota; kingdom Viridiplantae; phylum Streptophyta; class Magnoliopsida; order Malpighiales; family Erythroxylaceae; genus Erythroxylum; species Erythroxylum pedicellare. Next base: position 15,313 of record JAOQMP010074082.1, on the reverse strand, counting down.
CAATCATTAGGACCTGGCAGCAGCAAAAACGGGGATCCCAAAGCAGACAAATTCTTCCATCAGGGTGCACATCAAAATTATGGGAAACGTTCCAACCAGGGAACCGCAGAGCCATCATCAGTTGTAACGTCGGGAGGGCTAGTTTGGTCTCCACCAATCCGGCTATCCGACATTGGTGTTGTCGTAAGAGTGTAGCCACACTCTTCTGGCGCGGGGCTGAATTTAGACCCCGCACATTCCAGCAAAGAATATTCATGATTTGGGAAGAGGGGGCTGAGCCCCTCCCAACCCCTTAGGCTTCTCAGAACTAAACTGCACTGCAACTCTAAATGGTCCCTCCGATTTCGCACAACAGCCTCACTCTGTCCAGTACCTCCACCAGACCGACCACTAGGCCGAGCAGCAGGGGCCTTGCCTCCAGGCTTAGTAGGCAGCCTGCGCGTGTCATTTACATTAGGGTTCTGGCCCTGCCCTGCACGGTCAATTGGTGGCTCTAAATGTACGCGGGGCAAGTCAAGACCCTCACCGATCCGATCCTGAGTCCCTTGAGGAGTAGAGACTTCACCCCCCTGACGGATATCCGAAGTAGCCACTAAGACAGGCATAGCAGGAGCCTCAGGAGTCACAAAGGAGTCCTTCTCAAGAGACTCGGGGGGAGCTATAATCGGGCCAGACTGGCTAATAGGAGCTGGAGCAGGATGGTGCACAACACTAGCAGCGGGGCGCTTCCCCACAAGCCCCTGTCGGTCGGGACCGGGCATTTCTTTCACCGCCCCCTTACAATAAAACGGAGAGTGACCAAATGCCTAGCAATGGCAACAGTAGGCAGGATAGGATTCAAAGGTAACGCGTTGAGAGTATCGCTTCCCGGACGGGAGGCACACGTCAAACTGTGTGACCGGGGGGGCCGCCACATTGACTTCAACCAGGAGCCGAGCATACCCAAGCCGGGAGCGCATAGATGTAATCTTATCAGTACACATCGGTCGGCCCACCCGAGAGCCCAGCTTGGACAGACCACGCTCATGCCATAACGCCAAAGGAACATTGGGCATCTGCACCCAGAGAGGAACATGCAAAATTTCCTGACAGTCAAAGGTAAAATCCGACGAGAGCAGTTTTAACAAGAGTGTTTTCCCATACAGGACGTAAGGGCCGCCCGCCAGGACAGTCATCCGATCCACATCACTGTCAAACCGGAACAGGATCCACCCTCGACTGTGAGGTAACAATTGGCATGGAACTTGCCAAGTGCTCATGAGATTCTCAACTACCTTCATACCCGGGAAAGGCCCAGTGAAACACCCTACTAAGCAGAATCCAAAATGGTGATCAACCGATAGACAATCCGCCTCATCAAAGTTCACCGCCTCGCCGACCTCCACAAACCCCAGCTGCATCCCTTTGTTTAGTTCCCTGTTATCCCGAAATAGGCTAGCAAAGGAGGGCTGTGGACTCCCCTCCTGTCGATCAAGGGGCTTGGCAGTTGGGGGAATAGCACTGGACGACGGTAATAACGCGGGACCTGTACTGGAACTACTTGCACTATGCTCAAAATGACCAGCAGGCGTTTGTGCATACACCTGGTGGGCAGACTTGAGAATATGCTGGCGAGGAACTGAGCCCGACCCCTCCCCAGAGAACTCCTCCTCCCCATCATCCTCCGTATCATCACTTCCCAAGTCAATCTCCTCCTCAGCCGTGGATGCTACATCATCCCCCAGCTGAGGGGCCACAGCATTAGCACATACGGGTTTCCGAGACGTACCTGGAGGGGAAGCTCGCCGGCCAGGTGGCACCAGGGTCGGCTTATCAGCCTTCATGGTTCGATCGGACCCATCAGCCGGTCTGAGACAGGCTTGGGTGATATCGATTCATTTCGGCTTCTTGCGAGTCATGGAGCGCAGCCGACAGGGCCTACTCCTCCCAGAGTCAGGAACCACAGGACACTACTAAACCACCGCAGGAGAGGCGTGCCAAAAACGTCCAGAAAAATTGCACTCGAACCTCACCAGACGTCACCGTTTGAGAAGGCACCAGGAGCTGAAAGGAAATCCGAAGGTGGTCGGCAATCCAGATTAGAAAACCTAGAGAGAGAAGCTCTCCACCGCCCACTCACTGATACTGATAGCTCTTTCTTTTTTTGATACAAGGTAAATTGTATATTGTATCAAAAACGTGGTATTTACATCTGTCATTGGGGTATACCCCAATCTTCATGAAATCCACAAAAACGACCCAAGTCCAACTAGTGTTCAAAGTGGGCCTATGTGTACACATGCCTAGTCAAAAAGCAGTAAAGACATAATAATTCCCATAAAGAGTGAATCACACATACTGCCAAAAAAATATACCTAAGAAAACGTCTAAGTGCCTATGTGGCTTTGGTCCATCAGTCAAATTATTATAAATGGGTCCAACATAGGTGCCCCATACGGCTTCTTGTCAGCTCATGTCAGCCCATCCCATGCAAAATCGGTCATCTAGCAGAGTCACCCATTCCGCTGCATCGGTGCTATACCAGGCTGAACCATTTCACATGTAAAAGCACCAGTTACAAGGAACCAAGACCCCAGTACAACCGAAACATGCGGGAATTACATCAAGAAATATATGACAATATATGGGACGTAAGATCCTCCAAAGAAACGATTTTACATGAGTACATATATGCAGGAAACCGAAGAGAGATCTATCAAAAGAAATAACTTCCATAAGAATCCTGTATATTTGTATCAATTTCTATGCAAGTGGCACAGTATGTCGTGGTCTTCACATGCCAGTTCACCTGAAAATCAAAAACAGATTAATTCCACTGGGTATAATCGGTATAGTAATTTATAGACATTTGTCTTGATCTTGTTCACTATATCGTGGACGGTATACTCAGTAGCTTCCATTCTTCGTTCATTTCTGATTTTCCAAATGGTGTATATAGTACACAACAGTCCTAAACGAGCTGCTTTGCAAGGGAGAAGAGCCCCTTTATAATCTATCCGAAGCCATTTGACAGCTCTTGACAATGAGGACATTTGACGTGTCATACCCAACCAATCTTTAATGCCTTTCCAAATTTGGACAGTAAAGGAACATTTAAAAAATAAATGGTCCACTGATTCGGTTTCCACTGTACATAATGCACACAATGGATCTATGTCCAAAAACTGCAGATGATCAGTTGTTGGGAGGCGATTTCTCATACTGAGCCATGCAATGAAAGAGTACTTTGGAGGAATATATCGTTTCCAAATAAAAGACATCCAAGGTTTGTGAGGATGATGGTATCGAAGTACCTCATAGATTTTATGGGCTGAAATACCGCCATTCACATAAAGTTGTTTCATACTATCCTCCACTGTTGTGCGTCCACCCAGTTTAAGAAGCAACATATCCCGAATGGTGGCTAACCGTTTTACTAATGGGGAGTCACGGCTATGGGGTTGCCAATCCCAAATAGCATTCCCTTTTAGGTAGACAGTATGAATCCATCGTACCCACAAGGAGTTCGCATCGTCATGAATATTCCATAAGACTTTTGCTAACAAAGCCGCATTCCATATCTTGTAATTCTTTAGGCCCAGCCCGCCCTCCTGACGAGGTGTACAGATAGTATCCCATGCAACCCGAAAATGCTTACCTCCCCATAAGAAAAGCCGAGACATGGAGATTAACTTGTCAATAATGACCACAGGAATTGGGAAGGCTTGAAACCAGAAGGACAATACTCCTTGAATCACTGAATTCACTAATTCAAGTCGCCCTGCATAGGATAAGCTCTTACCATTCCAAGTATGTATATAATTTTCAACAGATTCAAGCAAGACAGAATATTGAGCCACTGAGACCTTCATGGGAGCCAATGGGATCCCTAGATAGCGTATCGGAAATTCACCTAAGGGGAACTCCACAAGTTGGAGAATCGCCGTACGCTCCCACCCCCACACACCACCAAGATAAATATGGGATTTAGTTGGGTGGATTTGCAATCCTGCTACCTCTTTAAGTTCCCGCAAGCTATCTAATAAAACTTGAACAGAAGGTATATCCCCACGAGAAAATAACATGAGATCGTCAGCAAAAGCAAAATGGGTAATCCCCAGTTGCTTACATTTAGGGTGGAATTGAAACGGGGCAACTGTTGTTTTGTGTTTCAGAAGGCGAGAGAAATATTCCAAGCATAATAGAAAAAGAGTGGGCGACATAGGGTCTCCTTGTCTGAGTCCACGTCTACTTTTAAACATCCCGTGCAAAGAACCATTGAGCATGAGTGAGAAGGATGGAGTGGTGACACACTCCATCACCCAATGTGTAAATTGCTCAGGGAAGCCAAACCCCGACATCATTTCAGCCAAGAAATCCCAAGAGACTGTATCGTAGGCCTTGGTAATATCAATTTTTATCATACATCGTGGGGATATACGTTTGCGACTATATCCACGAACCAACTCTTGTGCAAGAAAAATGTTATCCATCATATTACGCCCAGGGACAAAAGCTGCTTGGGCTGGGTCAATCAACTTGACAACTATACTGGCCATACGTTCTGATAAGATCTTTGTAATCACCTTGTAAACCACATTAAGGCAAGCAATAGGACGAAAATCAGTCACTTTCGGATCAGAACGGGTTTTAGGAATGAGGGCAAGAATTGTATGATTTAGCTGCTTAAGTAATTTGCCCTTCTTGAAAAATTCTTGAATAGCCGCCTCAACATCCGGCCCAACTCGGGACCATTGATTTTTAAAGAAAGCAGAAGTAAACCCATCTGGACCCGGAGCTTTGTCATTTCCAATATCAAACATGGCCCGTTTAATCTCAGCAGTCGTAACAGGAGTAAGGAGGTTGGTTTGCATAGTATTGTCTAAAGTAGCTCCATTTTGAACAATCTGCAGGTCAGCCGGTTGTCTTGGAGGGGAGGTATTGAGTAACTCATCAAAGTAATGGACCAAGGAATCTGTGACGTCTTGGAAGCAAGAAGTAGCAGTCCCGTCCTCCTTTATAAGATGAGTAATAGTATTTTGACGGGATCGTTTTCTAGCAACTGCATGGAAGTATTTGGTAGCCCGATCTGCTTCCATTAAATGTGTACACTTCGCCTTTTGTTGATAAAACAAGCGCTCGGCGTCTTGTAGGAACTTGGCATATTTTCGCTTGGAGTTGACCTCCATTTGGAGGTGCTCATTTGTAGGACAATCTAAAGCTGCCGAATAGGCATTAAGAAACTCTTCATGTGCAGATTTTGATTTCCGCGATATATGGCCATACTCTTTCTTGTTCAATGCCTTTAAAGGAGATTTGAGAGCTTTAAGATTGACACAAAGACGATATTGTGCAGTACCTGTCCGACCAGTTCCCCATGTGGAATCGACCAAGGCTTGGAATCGAGGATGAAGTGTCCACATATTGAAAAATTTAAAAGGCGGAATAGGACCAGGAAGAATCCGAGAGCTAAAGTCAATGATAATAGGACAATGATCAGAGTCCACCATCATGGGTAGGAAAGTGGCTAGACAAGGCAAATCATGCTGTCCCCACGCGGGATTTAGAAGTACCCGGTCAAGTTTAGCCCATCGACTAGTCTTGTGCCATGTATAAAATTCTCCGCGATATGGTGCATCTTCCAGCCCATTAGCAATCTTAAATTCATTGAGATCTTTAAGAAGATAGGCAGATTGGTGGTGGCATCCCAATCTTTCATTGGCAGCACTTACACAGTTAAAGTCACCAGTAAGCATCCAAGGTACTGAGGTGGGAATAGTAAAACGTTGTAGTCTCTCCCATAAAGCTCTTCGTTGGGTAACACGGTATAGTCCATAAACAAAGGTCACCAGAAAAGTCTGTTGTGTGGTGCGACATTTAATAAGAGTATGGATAAATTGATCCCCTTGGGCTAAGATGTTACATTCATAATAGGACGGGTCCCATGCAATTACCATCCTACCCCCACGGATATCTGAAAAATTGTTCCATGATTCCCAACCAGAAAATCTGTTTCGAAGCACAGTCTCAAGCCCACCCACATCCAATTTCGTTTCAAGTAGACAAATAAATCGACAGCGGTGTTGTCTCACTAGTAGGCTAATGCTAGTTTGTCGTGAGGTAGAATTTAAGCCTCGGACATTCCAACATAGAAAAGTCATTTACGCGATGAAGAGGGACCCTCCCCTCCTTCATTTCGCTCAGCACTCATACTACATTTATCCCCATCAAAAGATTGCTTTTTCTGATTATATGCCATAGGGTTGGAAACACCAGCCACGGCCTTTCCCTTCTGTTTAGTAGTCTGAACCGTCACTTGGTCACTACTCAACACATTAGACCCCATCCTGGTATTTCTAGCATTCAGTTTAGTGGCATGCGTGGCAGGTGGATCAACATCAGTGTGTGCAGGATTTTGCCCAATAGAATGTGTAGAATTGTGGACCAAAGAGCTTTGCAAATGAGATGACTTCGCATTATCACCAGATGGACCTTTATTATGTTCACCTTTCGGTGGTAACCCTGGTTTTTTCCTTCTAACAATAAGATGTTTTTGCGGGGGCTTTTGAGCTTCCTTATCCACATTTGCGCAAGCAAAAGGATGATGCCTAAATTGTTTACATAGGCAACAATAGTTGGGGAAAGTCTCATATACCACCTGTTGGATATAAGTAAAATCACCTGGCAACTGAACCATAAAACTAGTAGTTGGAATGCGAGAAACATCAACCTCAATCAAAATCCGAGCATAGCCAATTCAAGATTTTTCACTGGTGACCTGATCAGTACAAACGGGTTTACAGACTCTAGAAGCTAATTTAGACAGCCCATTTTCATTCCAAAGATCAAGTGGAACATTGGGGAATTGCACCCATAAAGGGAATTCCATAAATTCTTTAATATCAAAAGTGAAGCCCTTTGCCAAAGTTTTGAGTAGCAAAGTTTTTCCAAAGACAATATAAGGGCCTCCCATCAATACACTAGTTCGGTCCTGCTCATTTTCAAATTGAAAAACCAGCCAGCCTTGTTCATGCGGTAACACCCGACATGGGACACCCAAATGAGTTTTCATGTCATCCACAGCCTTTATGCCCGGAAAATGACCTGTGAAGCAACCAACTAAACAATAACCCCATTCCTTTTCAATAGGTCGGATGTCATCATCTGTCACTACAACCGCCTCCTCCACAGGTTTATAATGAAGCTGAAGCCCACATTTCAGATCACAGTTTGAGCGAAAGAGGCTAGCGAATGAAGGTTTCTGGTTATCAGAAGTGGAAGGCTTGGGTAAAGAATCAAGCACCTTGTGTGCGGGGGAAGGGTCTGCACTACCAGAACTGGAGGAAGTAGAAGAATCCTCACTCATCTCACTTCCCTCATCAGTATCAGAGCCAGTATCATCTGAGGATGCTACATCATCCCTCAGGCCATCAGATTTCAACAGCCCAGCAAACTTATTACTCAAAGGAGGCGATAACTTACTAGTAGTTTTATCAACAGCTCTAGACGCAATATTTGAAGTACCACCACCAGAGGAATGTCCATTGGGTGATTGGAGGCCAAGCACGATTTCTTCAGTAATAACCTTACCCTTCTTTCTTCTGGCCATTATCGGTAAAAAGAATCACAAGAATGCACCAAATGGGAAAGTCTCACAAGTTAGGGTTACTTCACACAAAGGCACGGAAATAATGGTCCAGCACAAAAACGATAAAGACGCCTCCCATATGAAGTAACTAGCACCCACAACTATCGTGCAGTCCCAAATTAAGAATAGAACCGCCCACAACGTCACTAAAATGAGTAAAAAATTTCAGCTAGCAAATGGTGACCCTCGGTGGAAGAGGACCAAAGGGATTCAAGCTTCAGTTGAAATATCGAACATAACCAAAAGGATCCCTCTCGTGAGCAGTGTAATTACACAGCACTACCCAAGGAAAAGCACCAGGAACGTGAGCCAGAAGTTGGACGCAGTCAAGGGGAAGAATCACCTAGCTCTTTCTTGATTCTGTGGGTGGTGGTGCATGGTCGTTGTTAGTTAGTGGAGCGATTTGTCTGGTTAATCCTGTTAACGAACGAGACCTCAACCTACTAACTAGCTATGTGGAGGTGACGCTCAGTGGCTAGCTTCTTAGAGGGAATATGGCCTTCCAGGCCAAGGAAGTTTGAGGCAATAATAGGTCTATGATGCCCTTAGATGTTCTCGACGGCACGTGCGCTACATTGATGTATTCAACGAGTCTATAGCCTTGGACGACAGGCCCTGGTAATCTTTGAAATTTCATCATGATGGGGATAGATCATTCCAATTGTTGGTCTTCAACGAGGAATTCCTAGTAAGCACGAGTCATCAGCTCGTGTTGGCTACGTCCCTGCCCTTTGTACATAGCGCTCGTCACTCCTACAAATTGAATGGTCTGGTGAAGTGTTCGAATCGCGGCGATGTGGGCGGTTCGCCGTCGGCGATGTCGTGAGAAGTCCACTGAACCTTATCATTTAGAGGAAGGAGAAGACGTAACAAGGTTTCTGCAGGTGAACCTGCGGAAGGATCATTGTCGAATCCTGCAAAGCAGAACGACTCGGGAACAAGTTGTCTGTCATAAAGAAGATGGGGCCTCGGGGTGAGCAATCCTCCTGGAGCCCCCGTCCGCCCTAGCAACAGCGCGGTTCAACCAACCAACCACGGCGTGGGGAGCGCTAAGGAACATGATGACGAAAGGGCCTGTGATTGTCATCCCGGGAATGGGAGGTAGACGGGAGGTGGTGCCTCACTTCATTATGAATCAAAACGACTCTGGGCAACGGATATCTCAGCTCTCGTATCGATGAAGAACATAGCGAAATGCAATACTTGGTGTGAATTACAGAATCCCGTGAACCATCGAGTCTTTGAATGCAAGTTGCGCCTGAAGCCTTTCGGCCGAGGGCACGTCTAGCTGGGTGTCACACAGCGTTGCCCCCCTCTCATCGGCCCGATCTTGGGAGATAGAGAAGGGGGCAGATCCTAGCCCCTCGTGAGACTAACCACCGGTGGTCGACCTAAAAATCGAAGTCCCTAGCAATGATTGCCCCGACCAATGGTGGTTGAGCAAAGACCCTCGGGAGAAGTCGTGCACACGCGTCGAGTGACGGTTGAATGCGAGTTCGCACCCTGACACAATTCAATCGCAACCCCAGCTTAGGCGGGACTACCCGCTGAGTTTAAGCATCTCAATAAGTGGAAGAAAAGAAACTTACAAGGATTCCTTTAGTAACGGCGAGCGAACCGGGAAGAGCCCAATTTGAGAATCAGATGCCCCTGGCATTCGAATTGTAGTCTGGAGAAGCGTCCTCAGTGGTGGACTGGGCTCAAGTCCCCAAGAAGGGGGCGTCGGAGAAGGTGAGAGCCCCGCCATGGCTGGACCCTGTCACACCATAAGGCGCTGTCTGTGAGTCGGGTTGTTTTGGAATGCAGCCTAAATCGGGCGGTAAATTCCGTCCAAGGCTAAATATGGGCGAGAGACTGATAGCGAACAAGTATCGAGAGGGAAAGATGAAAAGAACTTTGAAAAGAGAGTCAAATATTGCTTGAAATTGTCGAGAGGGAAGCGAATGGGGGCTGACGAGGCGCCCCGGTCCGATGCCAAACGGCGAGAGCCAGTCCGTCGATCGACTCGGGGCGTGGACCGACACGGGTTACGAGGGTGTCCCAAGCCCGGGCCATTGATACGCCTATGGAGATATAGCCCCTGTGATCGTGGAACACAGCGTGCGCTTTTGTATGCTCACGCAACGCACTCCCGGTTTTGGCCTGCGGGCTCCCCATTTGGTCCGTCTTGAAACACAGACTAAAGAGTCTGATATGTGCGCGAGTCAATGGTGAACTATGCCTGAGCGGGGCAAAGCCAGAGGAAACTCTGGTGGAAGCTCACAGCGATACTGACGTGCAAATCGTTCATCTGACTTGGGTATAGGGATGAAAGACTAATCGAACCATCTAGTAGCTGGTTCCCTCCGAAGTTTCCCTCAGGATAGCTGGAGCTCGGCACGAGTTTTATCTGGTAAAGCCAATGATTAGAGGCATCGGGGGCACAACGCCCTCGACCTATTCTCAAACTTTAAATAGGTAGGACAACAAGGCTGCTTTGGTGAGTCGTGCCACGGAATCGTGAGCTCTAAGTGGGCCTTTTTGGTAAGCAGAACTGGCAATGGGGGATGAACCGAAAGCCGGGTTACGGTGCCCAACTGCGCGCTAACCTAGATCCCACAAAGGGTGTTGGTCGATTAAGTCAGTAGGACGGTGGTCATGGAAGTCGAAATCTGCTAAGGAGTGTGCAACAACTCATCTGCCAAATCAACTAGCCCCAAAAATGGATGGCGTTGAAGCGCGCGACCCACACCCGACTGTCGGGGCAAAGGCCAGGCCTCGATGAGTAGGAGGGTACGACGGTCGCTGCAAAACCCAGGGCACGAGCCCGAGTGGTAGTAGCAACTATTCAAATGAGAACTTTGAAGGCCGAAGAGGGGAAAGGTTCCATGTGAACGACATTTACACATGGGTTAGTCGATCCTAAGAGACAGGGGAAGCCCGTCCAACAGTGCATTCGCACGCGAGTATCGAAAGGGAATCGGGTTAAAATTCCCAAACCGGGACGGAGACGTCGGTGGAGGCCTCGGGAAGAGTTATCTTTTCTATTTAACAGCCCGCCCACCCTGGAAACGACTCAGTCGGAGGTAGGGTCCAGCAGCTGGAAGAGCACTGCACGTCACACGGTATCTGATGCGCCCCCGGCTACCCATGAAAATCCGGAGGACTGAGTGCCTCCCATGCCCGGTCGTACTCATAACCGCATCAGGTCTCCAAGGTGAACAACCTCTGGTTGATGGAACAATGTGGGCAAGGGAAGTAGGCAAAATGGATCCGTAACCTCAGGAAAAGGATTGGCTTTGAGGGTTGGGCCCGGGGTCCCAGCCTCGAACCTATCGGCTGTCGGCGGACTGCTCGGGCTTCGAATAGTTGACTCAAAACTGGTGCGGACAAGGGGAATTTGATTGTTTAATTAAAATAAAGCATTGCGATGGTCCCTGCGGATGCTCACGCAATGTGATTTCTGCCCAGTACTCTGAATGTCAAAGTGAAGAAATTCAACCAAGCGCGGGTAAACAGCGGGAGTAACTATGACTCTCTTAAGGTAGTCAAATGCCTCGTCATCTAAATAGTGATGTGCATGAATGGATTAATGAGATTCCCGCTATCCCTGTCTATTATCTAGCGAAACCACAGCCAAGGGAACGGGCTTGGCGGAATAAGCGGGGAAAGAAGACCCTATTGAGCTTGACTCTAGTCCGACTTTGTGAAATGACTTGAGAGGTGTAGGATAAGTGGGAGCTAGAAATGGTAAAAGTGAAATACCACTACTTTTAACGTTATTTTACTTATTTCGTGAATCGGAGGCAGGGCGTCGCCCCTCCTTTTGGACATAAGGTCGTTCGGCGGGCCGATCTGGGTGGAAGATATTGTCAGGTGGGGAGTTTGGGTGTGGCGGCACATCTGTTAAAAGATAACGCAGGTATCCTAAGAGCATCAGCGATGGCATGGTCGCCAGGCACCTTAGGTGAGAAAAATAGGTCGTTGGGTAACTTTGTTGAAAAAAACAACCCGTTGGCACACCCTTCGTAGACATAACAGCTCGTCGGCACGATCGTTAGGCATATTCGGTGGGAAAAATAGCCCATTGGCACGGTCGCTAGACACCTTCGGTGGAAAAAATAGCCCGTCGGGTAATTTCTGTGGGAAAAACAGCCCGTTGGCAAACTTTCACAAGAAAAAGCAGCCCGTTGGGCAATTTCGGTGGGAAAACAACCCGTTGGCACACCTTCGGTGGAAAAAATAGCCCGTTGGCACGGTCGCTAGGAACCTTCGGTGGGAAAAATAACCCGTTGGTACGATTGCTAGGCACCTTGGGCGAGAGAAACAGCCCGATGGGCTCCTTCGATAGGAAAAAATAGCCCGATGGCACGGTGGCTATGCACCTTCGTTGGAAAAATTAGCCTATTGGCACGGTCACTTGGCACCTTCAGTAGAAAAAATAGCCCGTTGGCATGGTCGCTAAGCACCTTCGGTGGGAAAAATAACCCATTGGCACAGTTGCTATGCACCTTGGATGAGAAAAACAACCCGTTGGTACGGTCACTAGGCACCTTCGGTGGAAAAATTAACCCGTTGGCATTGTCGCTAGGAAACTTTGGTGGGAAAAATAGCCCGTTAGGCACTTTGGGTGGGAAAAACAGCCAGTTGGCACGTCTTCGATGGCCAAAATAGCCTGTTGGCACGATCGCTGGGCACCTTCGGCGGGAAACGTAGCCCGTTGCCACAGTCGCTAGCCACCTTCGGTGGGAAAAATAGCCCATTGGCACACCTTCGGTGGTCGAAACAACCCGCTGGCACAGTCGCTGGGCACCTTCGGTGGGAAAAATAGCCCGCTGGCATGGTCCTTAGGCACCTTCGGTGGGAAAAAACAACTCGTTGGCATGGTCACTTCGCATCTTCGGTAGAAAAAATAGCCTGTTGGCACGATCACTAGGCATCTTCGGTGGAAAAATTAGCTCATTGGCACGGTCGCTAGGAACCTTGGTAGGGAAAAATAGCCCGTTGGCACACCTTCGATGGCCAAAACAAGCCATTGGCAGGGTCGCTAGGCACCTTTGGTGGGAAAATTAGCCCGTTGGCACAGTCGCTAGGCACCTTCGGTGGGAAAAACAACCCGTTAGGTACCTTTGGTGAGAAAAATAGTCCGTTGGCACACCTTCGATGGTAAAAATACGTTGTTGGCATGGTCACTAGGCACCTTTGGTGGGAAAAACAGCCCGTTGGGCACTTCCGGTGGGAAAAACAACCCATTGGCACACCTTCGATGGGAAAAACAGCCCATTGGCATGGTCGCTTGGCACCTTCGGTAGGGAAAATAGCTCGTGGCACGGTTGCTGGGCACCTTCGGTGGGAAAATAGCCTGTTGGGCACCTTGGGTGAGAAAAACAACCCATTGGTACAGTCGCTTGGCACCTTCGGTGGGAAAACAGCCCATTAGCACACTTTTGGTGTCTGAAACAGCCCATTGGCATGGTCCTTGGGCACCTTCGGTGGGAAAATTTAGCCTGTTGGTATGGTCACTAGGTACCTTTGTTGGAAAAAATAGCTTGTTGGCACACCTTCAGGGGCCAAAATAGGTCGTTGGCTCAGTCGCTGGGCACCTTCGGTGGGAAAACAACCCTTTGGCACACCTTCGGTGGGAAAAATAGCCCATTGGCGCGGTCGCTAGGCACCTTCAGTGGGAAAAACAGCACGTTGGCACAGTCACTTGGCACCTTCGGTGAGAAAAACAACCCGTTGGCACAGTCGCTATGCATCTTCAATGGGAAGATAGCCCGTTGGGCACCTTCGATTAGAAAAACAGCTCGTTGGCATGGTCACAGGGCATCTTCGGCGGGAAACATAGCTCATTGCCACAGTCGCTAGGCATCTTCGGTGGGAAAATCATCCCGTTGGCACACCTTTGATGACCGAAACAGCCCGTTGGCACGGTCGCTGGGCATATTCGATGGGAAAAATAGCCCATTGGTATGGTCCCTACTTTTCATGTTAGTTTTCTCAAGCCTTACTATGAGGATGTATCAGATCCGAATAGGAGTCAGGTTAAGCGTGCACCACCGGTTGTGAGAAAATAGTTCGAGGATCAAGTGGAGAAGATTCTAGACCACCGGACCATAGGTCAACATAAGAAGAACCGACGGACAGAGTTCTTAATCCAGTGGAAGGGTAAACCTGTTGTGGAAGCAACATGGGAGAAAGATACGACCTTATGGTAGTTCGAGGATCAGGTGAACGCCTACCTTCAGACTAATTCGACGAAGGCGTTGAATCCATCTGGTGTGGGTGGTTTGTTAAACCCCTAAGTTCCGGAGCACTTCTTAGCTACCTTTATGAGAAGCCTTACGTAAGAGGTTAGCTAGATTCGCACATGAGGAAGGCATGCGAAAACACTAAGGCAAACATGGGCAAGTGGGATCGGACTTGGGGTAAATTTTGGTAGAGCATCGGACCTTATGGAGATTGACTCGACCCAGGCTAAGGTCTTGACAGATTAAAGACTTAGCCCATGCTCGGATGAGTGGACCATGACTAATGGACTTGTTGTGGGAGCATTGGATCAGGCCAATGTGCTAGTGGGCTTCAGCGAGATCACATTACATCATCAACGGATAGAGATCGTGGGGAGATCTTGGATGATGTGGCGACAATTAGGAGTTAGAGTTGCAGTGGAACCAAACGTCTAAAGATAGAAGAGCTCTTCGAGGAAAAGGATGTTAGTTTTCGAGTTAAATGTAAACTCTATCTTGTTGTTATCTTATCTTATCAGTTAGAGTCCTATTTAGACCAGGGTGTCATCTAATTGGTCCACGTGATGTAATATGATAAGGATAGACATGATCTAGCACGATCTTAGGCAGTGAAGATTGAGTAGGATTCTGAATGTAACTTGGAAGGCAACTTAGGATGCCTATATATAGCTCATTCGAGCTTTGCTCTTCTCATTCAATCAAAGAGAGCGTTCTTTGTATTCTTTTGACGGAAAGTATATAAAGATGGTTTTATACCGTATCTCTGTACGTTCTTGTTTCCTTTATTCTTATTGTACTTTTAAGTATTTGTTTCTTTGAGGGTATGCGAGGTAAACACTTCGAGGGTTAGGAAAGGCTGAGTCTTTACTTTAACAGATCTAAGTGAGACTATCGTGCAAAGGGTGTGAGCGAGAGACTTAGGTGAAAGTTTGAGTTCCTAGAATACCTTTGTAACACCTACCATGGTGGTGACGGGTAACGGAGAATTAGGGTTCGATTCCGAAGAGGGAACCTGTTAGGACCCGATCCGGAGACCGGATCCCAACCGAAAAACGGAAATAAAAACGGATCAAAAAGCAAATCAAACAGAACGGACGACAACACGAATTGACTCATATAGCGAAGCAAACACGAATTGGAAACAAAAGAGGCAACATATCGGAAACAAATCGAAACGGAAACATAAGACAATCGAATCAAAAGTGAAGCGAATACGAATCGAATAACAAATCAAAAAGTGAATCGAATTAAAAGTGGTCCAAATGATTCATTCGAACTAAAACAAATGTCCGACATCCGGGAACAAAATACTAGAAATAACTATCGCGCTGGAAACCTAGACTAAGACATATCTGAAACCCGGTACAAATTTTTTTTTCTTCTTTCTTTCTTTTCCATTTCTTTCATCTTTATTCAATCTCATACAAGTCAAACAATACAATTTCCCTTTTGGAAC
>JAOQMP010074044.1:0-20147 GCA_027563575.1 Erythroxylum pedicellare | reverse complement strand
ATCTTTGGCTTCTTTCTTCTAAGAAAAATCTCCTCCAAAATTTTCTTCTCCTTTCCCACCAAAAGATCTTGTTAACTAACTTGTCCAAGAAGAACAAGTTGTAGATCGGATTAGTCAAAGATACAATATCGAGAAGAGGATACATTTCTTAGGAGAGGATATATTGCCAAGGACAGGATAGCACAGCAAGGACTTAAAGCTGCAGTGAAGTAGTCGGTAATATAATCTCCATCTTATTCTTATGTCAATTATTTTCCATTTACCATATCATGTATGTTTTGCCATGTTCATCTGGTTATCTTGCTTCCACTGTGTTATGATTTCTAAAAAAGTTCTCAAATCTACTGTTTTAGCCAAATCTTCATGTTTTTATTTTCCAAACAAACATGTTCTAGTAGTTTTATGGCTTGGGTAGGACATTTGGTTAAGTATAAAGCATTTAATGTTGGGCCCCAATTTTTTTCTTTAATTAAGCATGATTTGAATGAATTATGAGGTTTTGATGGATTAATTTTTGGATTTAATTATTATGTCATAGTTAGTAGAATTTATTGCATGGATTAATGGAATTAAAGTGTAAGATAATAAGAATGTATCAAGGGCAAAATTGGCAGATCACTTAAGGTCAAAAGATATAAGGCCTAAACAAAGGGCAAAGTGGACCTTTCAAATTTATTAAGAGTATAAATTACAAGAAGAAGAATTGTGAATGAGGGAGAGAAAGAAGGAGAGTGTCATGGAAGGAGAGGAAAAGAAGAGAAAAACTAGGGTTTTTGGAGATCTTGAAGAGTTTGAAGAATTTAAAGCCAAATCAAGTATAAGCATCATTTTTCTTGATTTGGTGAATGAAGCATGTTTATGTGATAGTTAGAAGTAAAATGGGGTTAAATAGAGTAAGAATCTGGAAAAATTTGGGGGAAGAGTCAAGTTTCTGTGAAAGTTCGCCGCGACTAACTTTTTGGTTCGCCGCGGTGAACTTTTCTTAGTTCACCGCGGCGAAGTTTTTCCTGCACAGTTTGAATATGCTTTAGTATTTTAGGCATAACATTTTCTACAGTTATCCAAATGGGGTGATTTTTCATTTGGAATAAACTAGAGACATAGGGATACAATTAGTCTAAAGAAATTAAGTTTTAATTCAGTCTTTAAAAATTCAAATTTCTGGATGAAAGTTGAGCACAAAACATTGTTTCGGTATAAGAACAATGGGGAACATTTTTCTAAAAGAAAGTGTATTAACCTGATCAGAATGACAATGGAAAATTAACTCGAAAGTCTAAGTCTTTTAAATGATTATAGTTCAATTTTGGCATGTTTTGATTATTAAAGTTTTATGAATTTACATTTGAATTTTTATTGAATAAGAAATTGTTTATGTTTAGGAAATCAAGAAAACCTTGCCCAAGAGCAAGAGGAAAGACAATCTTGAGCTTAGATTTCAAGCGAAATTAAGTGGGTAACATATTTATGGTTATAGTGTAATTGCTCAAATTCTTGCCTATGTGTGTATGTTGGATTGATTGGATTTGATTTGTTTAAAATTGACTTTTTTGTAATGTTTGAAAATGCATAATGAATTATGACTATGTTATACCTTGAAAAGGTAATGACATTTTTTGTATTAAGTTAAAAGAAGAAAAAGCATGAAAGTATGAGCATATGATAAAGCGATTATGTACTTTTATTTGAGCAGGAGTGGAACCGTTCTGTTCGTCACGTGAACGTTGACAAGAGCCTTCTCTCGGTTGCGTGTGGCATATAAGCTCCAAAAATAGACTCATTCTATTCATAGTGTAGATTTCGGTTTCTCCATTCCATTTCCATGGAACCCTCGAGCGATTTGTTTATGCATTGCATCTTTAAGTTATCAAGTTTGATGTATTTGAGTGTTATGCTTAATGGTTAAAACCTATATTATGAGTTATACGTTAACTTGCTTAATTATGAGTTTTTGAGCTAAATTAAGAATGCTGAAATTGTTATAGACATATGCTTTAATTTGTGGCAAATTATCGATGGCTGTAAATATATTGAACACATTCTATTCATAGTGTAAACTTCAGTTTCTCCATTCTGTTTCCATGGAGCCCTCGAGCTATTTGTTTGTGCATTGCATCTTTAAGTTGTCAAGTTTGATGTATTTGAGTGTTATTCTTAATGGTTAAAGCCTATATTACGAGTTATACGTTAACTTGTTTAATTATGAGTTTTTGAGCTAAATTGAGAATGCTTAAATTGTTATAGACATATGCTTTAATTTGTGGCAAATTATCGATGGCTGAAAATATATTAGACACTGACCTGTGTACTTTAACCTATCATTTTCTCTCCTCAGGTGCAGAACCAGATGGTAGTTGATCCTTTCAAGGCATCAGAAACTCCAAGATAGTTAGAGACTTTTGTACTAAGTTAGTGACTATTTTGGATAGCTTTATAGGCATACCACCATTGAGCATCCTTATATATTTTGTTTTAAGCTTTGATATGTATGATGTTACGTAAGTGAAGCTTGTTCAAACACTTTTGATTTAGTAATGAAATGAAGAATTGAAGTTTCTTTTGTGTATCTCTGAGTTTGGATGGTTAGAATTATATGTATAAATGTATGTGTGGTTAGAATATTGGTATTGGTTATCAAATGTGTTTTTAGAATGTTGGGAGTCCAGGTTTCACCGAGGTAAACTTCTCTAGCGAGGTGTTCACTGCGGCTATCCTGCCACTTTTTATACTGCCAATCCTTTGAATTTGAATCCTTTTAACCCTACCATCGCGTGATCCTTACCTGATGGGCTCAAGCAGTCACCTCAAAGTAGGGAATGGGACTCGGGCCTAACATTGTTTCGTATCAGAGAGAATGTTGGACTTCGAAAATAGGGTCCAATATTGTCTGGTATCAGAGCTTAGGTTTTTCCTAGGCCTAGAATGCATAATAGTATGAATTGTAGGCTATGTGATTATTTATTGCATTGTAATTTGATTGATTGCATTAAGTGACATGTATATCATGCATACATGTAGGAATTAAGAATCAATGAAGTGTAAGCTAATCATTAGTGTTTCAATTGAAGGAGTAAGATGTTACCTCGTAGAAGGACACGAGGAGTTCTGCAAGGATTAGTTGCACCTGACTCTCCACCAAGAGAGGAGAGTATTGATGAGTCAGTAGCCCTAGGAAATGTTGAGGCTTTTGTAGGGCTGGGCTGTGGGCCTTTTCGATCACCGACGCATGAGTCGCCAGTTCTGTAGGAGCAAGTGCCTCCATTAGATACAAGAATGTTCCAAGCATTCGCTTAGGAATTTGTTCAGGCTATGGTCCAGATGCCACAATCTTCTACTCTGACCCTAACTAAGAAGGGGAAAAGGTTTGATAAGTTAAGTAAGTATGGAGCAGTAGACTTCTATGGGACCACTGATCCAGAAGAAGTTGAGACATGGCTGAGAAAGACAAAAATGGTATTAGAGCAAATGGACCATGAGGATGATGAAAAGTTTGAATACGCAGCGAGTTTGCTTCAAGGGGATGCTTTGCATTGGTGGGAAAATGTCCCGGAAAGTCAGATGAGACTGCCAGTGTTGGCATGGAAAGACTTCTTAGTTGCTTATAAGAAGAAGTACCTATCTAAGGTGTATATTCAGCAGAAGCAGAGAGAGCTTCTGAGTCTCACCCAGAGGGAAATGACGATGAGTGAGTATGAGCATCGATTTACACAACTATCTTGGTATGCAGCAGAGATGATGATGAGTGAGGCAACTAAATGCCACAAGTTTGAATTGGGGTTGCATCTAGATATCAGAGAGAAAGTGGTGGTATAGAATTTTTGTGATTTTCAACAGCTGGTTGAAGCGACACTAAAGGTGGAAAACATAGAAAACAGAAAGAGCACCATGAAAAGAAAGAGAAAGGGGAGAGAACAACTTAAAAGGGAAAGTGGGTGGTGCAAGCAGGTCTAGACAGATGAGGACTATTTCTTATAAAGCCTCAACGGTGGGAGGTAGTAAAAGTGGAGAAGGGGATAAGTCTTCTATTCCTAAGTATGCCCATTGTGACAAGTTCGATGGAGGGGAATGCTACAGGCTGTCTGAAGCTTGATTCAAATGTGGAGACAAGGGGCATATGGCTAAAGAGTACCCATTGTATGCAAAAAGAGAGGGATGCAAGTTTCAAAGAGAGCTGAGACTGTGGGACATAAGACTGCGATGGAGTAGGCAGCTAAGAGAGTGATCTTCCATGGAGACCAAGGGGCAAGCACTAGTTAGAGTGTTTGCAATGACACGGGAAGATGTAGAGACCGCTCTAGAAGTTGTGGTTGGTATGGTTAAATTATTTGATGATGATGTTGTTGTTTTAATTGATTTGGGGTCTACCCACTCTTTTGTTTTATCGAGTAGAATTGTGTATGGTAGTGATTTGAGCCTACTAGATACTCCTTTAATGGTTAGTACTCCAATCGACCAGTATATTGTGAATAGTCAAGTTTGTAGAGACTGTGAGATATGTGTTGGAGGAGAATGATTAGTGGTGAATCTAATGCCATTGAAGATGGGAGGATTGGATTTGATTTTGGGAATGGACACGTTAGAGAAGTATAATGCTAATTTAGATTGCAAACGGAAGATAGTAGAGTTTGATTTGGACAATGTTAGAAAGGTGGTGATTGTGGGAGACAGAAAAGCAAGTCCGACTAGGATGGTTTCAACCTTAACAGCAGAGAAAACGATGAGGAAAGCATGTGAAGCATTTTTGGCCAATGTAGTAGACATTAAGGCAGATGGAGGGAAGTTAGAAGAAATTCTCGTGGTCATAGAATTCCTGGATGTCTTTCTCGAGGAATTAGCAGGACTACCACCACTTAGGGGAATTGAATTTCCCATTGAACTTCTTCCAAGTACTGCATCGATCTCAATTCCACCTTACCAAATGGCTCTGGTGGAATTGAAGGACCTTAAGGAGCAATTGGAAGAGTTGTTGGAGAAAGGTCACATTAGGCCAAGTTCTTCACTTTGGGGAGTTCCAGTCGTTTTTGTAAAGAAGAAAGATGGATCGTTGAGAATGCGTTTGGATTTCCAGAAGCTTAACCATGTCACTGTTAAGAATAGATATCTGCTCCCACGCATAGATGATTTGTTTGACCAATTGCAAGGGGCAAAAGTCTTCTCCAAGATATACTTGAGATTGAGTTATCACCAGTTAAGGATAAAGGAGTTTGATGTGTCAAAGACTGCTTTTAGAATACGATATGAGCATTTTGAGTTTTTAGTTATGCCTTTCAAATTGATGAATGCCCCTGAAGCTTTTATGAACTTGATGAATAGAGTCTTTAAGTCTTTCTTAAACCAATTTATCATTGTCTTTATTGATGATATATTGGTTTATTCTAAGAGTGACAAGGAGTATGAGGAACATTTAAGAATTGCTTTGGAGAGACTGAGGAAGAAAGAGTTGTATGCCAAATTTGACAAATGTGAATTTTGGATAAAGGAAGTGGCATTTCTTGGGCATGTGATTTTAGAGCAAGGAGTGCAAGTGGATTCGAAAAAGCTAGAAGCGGTTGTAAAATGGGAAGCACCTAAGAATGTAACAGAAGTGAGGATTTTCTTAGGTTTAGCTGGGTATTACGGAAGGTTTGTGGAGGGCTTTTTTCCATAATAGCAGCTCCACTTACCAAACTGATAAGGAAGAATCAGAAGTTTATGTGGACCGAAGAGTGCCAGAACAGTTTTGAAGAATTGAAGGATAGGCTTACAATGACACTGATTTTGACTTTGCCTTCAAGTAATGAGGGATATATAGTGTGTAGTGATGCCTTAAGGAAGGTATTGGGCTATGTGTTAATGCAAAGAGATAAAGTGATTGCTTATGCTTCTAGGTAATTGAAGCCTTATGAGATGAATTATCCTACACAAGACTTGGAGTTAGCTGCCATAATTTTTACCTTAAATACCTAGAGAAATTATCTGTACGAACTTCAAACGAAGATTTTTATAGATCATAAATGTCTCAAGTATTTGTTGAGTCAAAAGGAACTGAATTTGAGACAAAGAAGATGATTAGAGTTTCTTAAAGATTATGACCTGTTAATTATCATCCAGGCAAGACAAATATGGTGGCTGATGCTTTGAGTAGTAAATTCTCAATAGCCGACGTTTAGACGGTTTATCTGTCGTTATTGGAAGAGATGGCTAAACTGAAAATAAGCTTGAAATAGGAGGAGCCTGATTTTATCATTACAAATTTCAGAGTGAGACCGATACTTAGGGAAAAGGTTAAGGAGTTACATGTATAAGATGCATAATTGAGTAGCTCCAAGAAAAAGTTTAGAATGACAGGAAGTCTGAAGTGATAGTGAGAGATGATGGGCTTATGGATATGGAAAGTAGACTTTATATTCCAAATGTCACATAATACACTTTATCCAATACACTCAAGTCGCACTAGGATGTACAGAGATTTGAAAGAGCATTTCTGGTGGAAAGCATGAAGAGAGGTGTATCAGAATATGCAAGTAAGTGTCTAGTGTGTCAGTAAGTCAAGGTTGAACACCAGGTGCCGTCAGGCAAGTTAAGGTCATTGTCCATTCCTAAGTGGAAGTAGAAAACGATGACTATGGATTTTCTGATGGGTTTGCCCAAGATTAGTAGGAAGCATGATGCTATATGGGTTATTGCTGATCATTTGACGAAGTCAACCCATTTTTTAACAATTAAATAGACTGATTATCTGCATGTGCTAGCAAAGAAGTACATTGATGAGGTAGTAAGATTACATGGGATTCTAGATTCTATAGTTTCTGATAGGGATCCACCATTCACTTCAAGGTTATGGGGAAGCTTATAAGAGGCTTTAGAACTAAGTTAAATTTTAGCATGGCTTTTCACCTCCAAACGGATGGTCAATCTAAAAGTACCAATCAGACCCTTAAAGGAATGCTTAGGACATGTATGATGGATTTTAAAGGTACGTGGGATGAGCATTTTTCATTGGTTGAATTCGCTTACAATAATTCGTACCATTCAAGCATTCAGATGGATCTTTATGAAGCATTATATGGAAGAAGATGTAGAACTCCGATATGCTGGGATGAGGAAGGAGAAAGGAAATTAATTAGACTAGAGTTACTCCAGATGACAGTTGACAAGGTTAATCTGGTTAAGCAACGGCTTAAAGCAGCATAGGATAGAATGAAGAGCTATACTGATGAACACCGAAAGGAAATGAAGTATGAAGTCAGTGAGAAAGTCTTTGTTAAGACGCCTCCTTAGAAAGGAATCATGAGATTTGGCAAGAAAGGCAAGTTGAGTTCGAGATATATTAGTCCTTATGAAATTCTTGAGAGGATTAGACCGTTAGCATATAAGTTGGCGCTACCACTGGAATTGTCTCAGAGATGATGTTTTTCATGTTTCCATGTTGAGGAGGTATATATTGAATCCCCCTCATATCATTCAGAGTACTGAGGTTCAGTTGAGAGATGATTTGACTTATGAAGAGAATCTAGTGGAGATCCTGGACACTAAGGAGAAGGTCCTCAGGAACAGGACAGTTCAACTAGTTAAGGTTCTGTGTAGAAACTATTATGTAGAAGAGGTCATGTGGGAGCCCTTGGAGGCTGTGAAGGAGAAGTATCCACAGCTCTTTGTTGACTCAGGTAATAATTTCGAGGACGAAATTCTTTTAAGAGGGAGAGAAATGTTGGCCCCTAAAATTTTTTTCTTTAATTAAACATGATTTGAATGAATTATAAGTTTTTGATGGATTAATTTTTGGAGTTAATTGTTATTTTATAGTTAGTATAATTTATTGTATGGATTAATAGAATTAAAGTGTTAAGATAGTAAGAATGTATCAATGGAAAAATTAGCAGATCACTTAAGGTTAAAGACATAAGGCTTAAATGAAGGGGAAAGTGGACCTTTCATATTCATTAAAAGTATAAATTGGAAGAAGAAGAATTGTGAATGAGGGAGAGAAAGAAGGAGAGTGTCATGGACGGAGAGGAAAAGAAGAGAAAAATTAGGGTTTTTGGAGATCTTAAAGAGTTTAAAGAATTTGAAGCTGAATCAAGTAAGTATAAGCATCCTTTTTATTGATTTGATGAATGAAGCATGTTTATATGATAGTTAGAAGTAAAATGGGGTTGAATAGAGTAAGAATCTGGAAAAATTTGGGAGAAGAGTTGCGTTCCTACGAAAGTTCGCTATAGCAAAGTTTTTCTTGCAAAGCTTGAACATGTTTCGGTATTTTAGGCATAACTTTCTATATAGCTATCCAAATGGAGTGATTTTTAATTTGCAGTAAACTAGAGACATAGGGATACAATTTTTATAAAAAATTAGTTTATTTTAGTCTCTAAGAATTCCAATTTCTGGATGAAATTTAATCACAAAATATTGTTTCAGTATAAGAACAATCCAAAAATATTTTGGGAATAACTTTCAAATTACTAAGGCAAATTGAATGATTTTGGTGTCATTAGAAACTTAATACAATGGGGACCATTTTTATATAATAAAGTGTTATCAAGTTGCTTCATTGACCTAATCAAAATGATCATGGATAATTGACCTGAAAGTCTAAATATTTGAAAGGGTTATAGTTCAATTTTAACATGTTTTGATTATTAAAATTTTATAAATTTATATTTGAATTTGGATTGAATTAAAAATTATTTGTGTTTAGGAAATCATGAAAACCTTACCCAAGAGCAAGAGGAAAGGCAATCTTAAGCTTAGATTTCAAGCAAAATTAAGTGGGTAACATATTTATGCTTATAGCGTAATTGGGAAAAATTCTTACCTATGTGTGTATGTTGGATTGATTGGATTTGATTTGTTTGAAATTGACTTGTTTGTAAATATTTGAAAATGCATGATGAATTATGACTATGTTATACCTTGAAAAGGTGATGACATTTTTTGTATTAAAAGAAAAAAAGAAAAAACATGAAAGTATGAGCATATGATAAAGTGATTATGTGCTTTTGTTTGGGCAAGAGTGGAACCATTTTGTTCGTCATATGCACGTTGACAAGAGCCTTCTCCTGGCTACCCACTTGTGGCATATGAGCTTCAAAAATGGACTCATTCTGTTCATGGTGTAAACTTCAGTTGCTCCATTCTGCTTCCATGGAACCCTCAAGCCATTTGTTTGTGCATTGCATCTTTAAGTTGTCAAGTTTGATGTATTTGAGTGTTATGCTTAATGGTTAAAGCCTATGTTATAAGTTATACGTTAACTTGCTTAATTATGAGTTTTTGAGCTAAATTGAGAATGCTTAAATTGTTATAGACATATGAATTACCGATGGCTACAAATATGTTAGGCACTGAGCTGTGTACCTTAACCTATCGTTTTCCCTCCTCAGGTACAGAACCAGACGACAGTTGATCCTTGCAAGGCATCAGAAACTCCAAGATAGTTAGAGACTTTTGTACTAAGTGACTATTTTGGATAACTTCATAGGCATACCAACATTGAGCATCTTTATATATTTTGTTTTAAGCTTTGATATGTATGATGTTATGTAAGTGAAGCTTGTTTAAACACTTTTGATTTAGTAATGAAATGAAGAATTGAAGTTTCTTTTGGTTAGAATTATATGTATGAATGTATGTGTGGTTAGAATATTGGTATTGGTTATTGAATGTGTTTGCTAGAATGTTTAAATGTTGGGAGTCTAGGTTTCAGATCTTGGGAGTTCACCGCGGAGAACTTCTTCAGCCAGAGGTTGGCCTCGGTTAACTTCTCCAACGAGACGTTTGCTGCAGCGAACATTTTGTTACCGCAGCGAATCACCACTTTCTACGCTGTCAGTCTTTTGAATTTAAATCCTTTCGAACCTACCCTCATGTGATCCTTACTCGACAGCCTCGGGCGGTCACCTCAGAGTAGGGAATGGGACCTGGGCTCAACATTGTTTTATATTAGAGAGAATGTTGGACTTCAGAAACAGGGTCCAACATGTAATATGGTTGATACAAAAAGAAAGGTATAAAGCTCAAAGGGGGTTAATAAGGGAAAAATTATGTGATAGGGTAGGCTATTTGGCTAATGTAGTTCGGAAAAACAAAGAATGCCTAATCATTTCCATGTTAATGCATGTGATAAAAATGTGGTCTTGAATAAAAATTCAAGGCAAAATCATAATGTGCATGTCATGAATGTAATAACCGATTTCTATACCGAGGGATTAAAATATTAGATTAGTGAGTCTCACGAGTTGTATGATCATAGAATGTATTTAGTACATTTAGAACATATTTCATGATTTCATATAAGCATAATAATAGCATACACACATGATTTATGATTTTGATAAAACATTGCAAAAATGATATATGTACTTAATTGACATATTCCAAAGTATGAAAGGTTTAAAATAATTATGATACGAATGTGCATTGTTATTTTCTTGTCTTTTGGTTTGATGGATTATAATTAGTACTTTAGAATTAATTGTCACAATTGGAAGATTGATGGATTAACATATACATTTAGTCTAGGAAAATTTTCAAATAGGAAGACAAGTTGACATGTGTAAATTTAGGATGACTAAACCTATCAAATAAGTGACAAATGGCTTGGATAATTAAGCGACAAATGGCTTAGAAATTTAGTAACATTTGGCAGCTAAAGAAGGAGGACATCTGTCTTGCTTATTTACATGACAAGTGTCTTTATTGAAAGAACACTCATCCTACTGTGACCAACACATTAAGCTCCTTTTCAATGTTTTTGTTGTACTCTCTTCTTCTCCTCCCTCTCATTGCCGAAATCCACACCTCACCCACACCTTTGGATTTTTTCTCTAATTATGTACATTACCACCCCAAAAACCATGTAAAATCCATCATAAAGATATCTTTAGGGGTAGAAAATTGTTACACTTTGTTGTCTTCTTCTTGTCATTGTCAAAACCACCCTACTCCTTCACTATTCTTGAAATGTTCTTGCTTGCATGTAGGCTAAGCATGCAACATCCCACTACTGTATGGTATATACTCAAACATCCATGGACATTCAACTACATATCCTATGATAAGGGTTTGTTATAGCAAAATAAATCCAACTTACACATGGCATCAACTAACTTATTTAAAAGTCATCAAATTTTAAAGACCATTCATTGCATTCATTCATAAAAAGCTTACACTGTTTTCCAACAAACAAATATTTACAAAACCTCATACAAGTTTTAGAAAAAACTACAAAATAAAAGCTATAACTCTTCTGATGTCAACTGACAGACCTCTGAGTCATAACTTAGTCCAAAATGTTCCTCTAATCGAGAACATATAATATACAAATACAGATGAACATAAGACTCCAGATTCGTTGTTATTGTTGTGACCGAGTGCCTTTCACATACATATACAGATATTAGCCCATTAGACTTAGTCAGAGTAGAATCACGGAGCATAGTTCTACGTGCAGAATCAGAAATCAAGGAGCAAAGCTCTACATGCAAGTGCTTTCATACTGGCTACTTTGGTCATAATTCCTTTATCTGAGTATGCATATATGAAATGCATCAAATATCGAATATGCCATATATGACAATCACATATGATGAATATTTAGAATCTCATAATCATCGGACCTAAGTTCGACATTCAACTCTCATTAAGAATACAAATATCATTCACAATTTCACAACAATTCAGAGCACTTCGAACACATACCGAAATATTAAACTCCTTGGACTTAAAGTCTGGAATTCATAACAAATCAAAAACAGTTCAAAATTGGAAGTCAAACAAATTCAATCAATCAAAGGAAAATCATCTAGGTTGACTCATAGTATGCTCCAATATGCTATTGCCTGGATAGTCTAGGAATGTCTAACTGGCGTCCAATGAACTCCTCTTTATCATACAAAACACATTTACAAATATCACACTCTTTCACAAATGCATAAGTATTCTTTTATGCTTATCAATGTATAGGAAGTATGCACAATCCCGGGTATCTTATTGTGATCTTGTCACCATATCATTTAGATATTCAAACCCTCATTAATACCATTTGCACTTATAATTTAGACCATAATAAAACAATATGAAATCAATTTCATAGCCTAATTGACCACTTTAGATTTTTCTAACAACAAGCTTTTAGATTAACTTTGCATAATCATTCTGATAAGGTAAATGAAAAAATTAGGTAATACTTCCTTCTAGAAAGTTATTCTTCAATTTCTTATGTTTCTAATGACACCCAAATCATTCAATTTGATTCAATAATTGGAAAGCTATACCTCAAGCATTTTCAGACTGTTCTTATTTTGAAACAATATGCTATACTCAAATTCCATCCAAAAATTGAACATCTTAGAGACTGAATTACAGTTCCACTTCTTAAGATGATTTGTATCCCTATGCCTCTAGTTTACTCCAAATAAAATATAATCTCATTTTGATGTCTAGAGAAGAATTTATGGTCAAAATAAGTAGGACTATTTAGTGTGCAATTTCTCTCGAGTGTTCAGACCAAAAGTCAAGTCATGGTTACTATTGGAGAGCACAGTGACTTGATCTGACAAATAAACATCAGTCCAACAGTGAAACTCATGAGGGTGAAGGTGAAAATTCATAAGCGTTTGTGACTCACGGATGTGAGGAAAAAAAGTCACGGGTGTGACAGATAAGGACAAAAATATTGTGAACACATTCTGTCAGACCTGCCCCACGTTTTTCACTCTATCTCTCTCAACTGATTTTGGATTGCTATGGTTTTTGGTATAGAGGTAGAGAAATCTATTATGAGTCCAATGGTTCAAGTTTCATGTCATTTGGACATCGGGTGAAGAAGTGATAATGAAAAGATTGAAGGATGTTCAGAAATAATATCTTTAGAAAAAATCAATTGAAAGTCGTGATCGTGCGTTTGCACGATCGTGAGTTTCATCAATCCAGCAAAGTCACCATCATGCAAAAGCATAATCATGACTTTGCTGTTTTGAAAAATCACCGTCGTGATAAAACCCAATCGTGCTTTTCTCTTTTCTTCTTCACTGAATTTCTTTTCTTCTTTTCCTTCCATTTTCCTTTTTATTTCCAGACTTAACCATTCCTAATTCATCTATACTATAGTTCTAACTCCAACTACAAGATCTACACAATTAGATTCAATTTTAGCACTCAAACACCAAGAATCCAAAACTTCATATTCACTCCCTCTCTCTACTGTAAATTTTCCAAAAGTTAATTCTCACATCAATTAACTTAAATAACACTTAAAACAATTCTTCTAACTCATTTTTATCTCATCAACACACACAATTCAAAATTCCAAAATTCACACTTAAACATCAAAATCTGATTCTCACCCATGCAATTTTCTTTTTTTTGAATATGGAAAATTAGAGTTGTAGTTGGGTTTGTAAAAAGTGACTGTTAATGACATAAGTGAGTAGAATTTTTTAAGCCTTAATGTAACCAATATGGAAGTTAAATTAACCTAAAATGAAGCAACCTTAAAAGACATGAAATCTGGAAAATTTCAGGTGTTGGTGATGTCTCTAAGCATGTAAAATTCGTGAAGTATTGAAGTAGTAAAGTTACACATCTTAGTGATGTTGATGAAAATTTATGGAATTTTAATTTCAGCCTTGTGTACATGTCGAACTAGTTGAGAAATTTCACTCTAAATTGGTATATTTGGACTTGATTAAGGCTAGGAATGAGCCTAGATTGTTTCTTGATTAATTGGTTAAGAGCTCAACAAGTTTATGTAGTTAATTGACGTCAAAACCTAAAGAATGGACTGTTTTGTTGTGGTTGAGTTCAAATATGGAAATTATGATTTGCTAAAGGAAAAGTGTTTTCAAATTAAGTGTTAATTATTGATTATATGATTATCCATGAAATGCTTATTTGATTAAAATTGAATGTGAATTCTAGATAATAGTTATATTGATGAAAGCAAATGATGTGTAAGATGATACATATCATTGCATTTGATATTCATGATTAGTTAAGGGAGTTGTAACCAGAGTGATCAATGTGAGAAAAGAGCTTTAAGCTCAAAATGAGCTCAAATAACATGGACTCGAAATCCACAACATGCTCGGGTAAAAATTGAACTCAGTATCCACAACAAATATAGGATAGTAAATTGTGTTGAAGGGCACTCAGTCACGACAAAGCAAAATGAGCATGGAGTCATATGTGCATTTGTAGATACAACTTTACATTTACCATATGAATGATTGAGATGGATTATTGAATTGTTTTGAAATAATGATATGCAATGTTTATGTATATGTTGTACTTATTGAAATATGGTAAAATGTAATGTGTTATTCAACATTGGATGACGTGATATACTTGTTGAATTGGGTTATAATTTATTTTGATGTTCTGACCTGAGTGAAACCATCAATGTTGGTTCACTCACTGAGTTCACAAACTCATCAAAATTGCAATGCTATAGGTTCAGAGGAGTTCTAACTACCAAGGTGTTATAGTAGAAGTCTAGTACTTGCATTTTGGGGATGAGAATCGCTTAAAGGTCTGATCAGCTGAATTTGAGGAGTCTAGTTAGAATGTTTTAATTTGGCATCCTATTTCATGTTAAACATTTTGTATGGAGTATTAAACTCTCAAATGTTGTAATGTATATACATGGATTATAAGTTGTAATGACACTATGTAAGTTTATTTTCGGTTAATGAAATGGGAAGAATTAATCTTTTTGAATGCTTGTGATATATGTGATGCATTAAATAAGTTAATATGATTGCTTTAACGTGCCATTCTTGTAAGGTATATTCTCGAATATCGTTTAGTATGTTCAGGCATATGCTCTACTGAAGTGGTATGTTACAATTTTGATATCAGAGTATGGTTTGGCATCCTTAGGGATATATATATAAGCATTTAATCATGGCATATAGTAAAAGACATATATAATGATCACAATTATTGTTTGTTATAGGTTCATCTACTATAGGAGACCGAGTAGCTGAATCAACTGATCTTGAGTCTGTAGGAGCTAATAGGGAGTCTCCTATATCCTAATTTGAGCAAATGCCTTAGAGAATTCATGAGGAGAGAAAGGAAGTATGATAGGCTTAAGAAGTAGGGGGATGTAGACTTCTATGGAAGTAAGACTCTGCTGAGGCAGAGGGTTGGCTAGAGAGAACATGGAGAGTATTTGATCAGATGGATTGTAAGCTTGATGAGAGGTTTGATTATGTAATCTCTTTACTTCAAGGTTCGACCTATCAATGTTGGAAGACAGTTCCAGGTAGTTCTGCCTGACCTTATAGTCTGACATGGGGGATTTCTTAAAGGTCTTTAAGGATAATTATATGCCTAATATTTATTTTGGTAGAAAGAAGAAGGAATTCTTAGAACTAAAATAGGGAAATCTCACTGTAGCTAAGTATGAGGTGCAGTTTAATGAACTATTGGGGTATACTACTGCTCTAATTCCGACTGAAGAAGTTAAATGTAGGTAGTTTGAGGATGATTGAATATGGAGATCAGGATGAGGCTAGCTATTACCAATTTGAATAATTTTACTGAGTTGAGAGCTACTTCGATTCAGATTGAGCAGTTATTGAAAGATGAATAAGGAGAGTATAGATAGGAGTTTAGGATTAAAAGGCATGGTGAGTCTCAAACTGACTCTGGAAGGAAATTTAGTAAATTCCAGAATAGATCATCATAATCACAATCGAGACCGAGGTAGTAAGGGTTTAGACCTAAAGGCAATTTTGTTTATTCTGGTAGTGGAAGAGGTCAGGAATCTAGAGGATAGACATATGGTAGGAAAACACAACAAATACCAATTGTGAATATTGTGGGAAAAGACATGGTGGGGTATGCTAGAAAGTGTTAGGAGCTTGTTTACATAGTCTGGAGTGTGAGGAGGATCTGTGACAGAAATGACTGTCTAGTATAGCAGAGCGAATGGAGCAGGACAGAGAGGCAAAGGTAGGGGTAAAACTAATTCAATAGGTCCTAGTGTCAGGACTGAGGTACGGAGTAACTAATCATAGTCCTAGGCCAGGATCTTTGCTATTACGAGAAAGAAGGCATAGAATTCTCTAGATGTTGTTGAAGTTTATCACATGTCTTTAATTTTGAGGCATTTGCATTGTTAGATCTAGGATCTACACATTCATTCATTACCCCACATTTGGCATCTAAATTACATTATGAGAGATAGATGTTGAAATTTGGCTTGGAGGTGAGTACTCCGGCAGGTAGTACTATAGTGATTGGAGAAGTATGCAGAGGATGTATTATTTGGGTTAACCAAGCTAAGTTGAAAGTCAATTTGATAGTACTGCAGTTGAAAGAGATAGACCTCATTTTAGATATGGACTTACTTACTGCTTATAAGGTTGTGATGAATTGTTATACTAAAGAAGTGATTCTTGAATCTCCTAATCAACCAAGGGTTATATTTTGAGGTGTTAGTTAAGTAGTGTTGGCCAAATTGATTTCTTCAATAAGCACTTTTAGGTTGATTCGAAGTGGATGTGAGGCCTATTTAGTCTATATGACCGATACCCAAGTTGAGCAGATAATTCAGAATACTCCTGTTACTAGGGATTTTTTGGATGTATTTCCTCCTGAATTACAAGGATTACCCCAAATAGGGAAACAAGGTTCACTATTGACCTTGTCCCAGGTAATACTGCTATATCTATTCCTCCTTATAGGATATCACCTGTGAAACTTAAGGAACTTAAGGCTCAGTTGAAGGAGTTGTTAGATAAGGGCTTTATCAGGCCCAATGTGTCATCTTGGGGAGCTCCAATATTGTTTGTAAAGAAGAAGGACGGGACTTTGAGATTGTGTATTGATTATAGAAAACTAAATTAGGTGATAGTGAAGAACAAGTATCCATTACCAAGAATTGATAATTTATTTGATTAGTTATAGGGAGCTCATGTAATATGTCATCTCTCAAATTGATGAAAGATCTAAAGTATTAGACTATTGAGTCACATGAGTGACATTATATAAAATGAATTTGGTACATTTTTGATATGATTTTATGATTGTATTCATATGCATAATATTAGCATACACATATAAGTGATTCAGACAAATTGCACTCAATTGACATATTCCAGAGTATGAAACTAAAATGAATGTTACATGAATGTGCAATTCAGCATCTTGTACTTTGGATTACCAATAACAAGTCTTGATGGACTATAATTGGTAACTTGGAATTTATTGTTACAATTGAGAAATTGTTGAATTAAAATGTACATTTAGTTTAGGTAAAATGCCAAATGGTAAGATAAGTGGATACATAGAAACTTAAGACGACAAAGCTTATAAGATGAGTGACATTTGGCATACATAATTGAGTGACATTTGGAAAAGAGATTAAATGACATATGGTAGCTTAAGAAGAGGACATATGACAACTTAAGAAGAGGGCATGTGTACCATTTAAAGGGAAGACATATAGTTTGCTTCCTTGTAGGACAAGTGTCCTTAAATAAGGAGACACTTAACTTAACTAATGACACATGTATGTGGAAAAGGCTTTCCTTAGATGTTTCTTCTAGAATTCATTCTTCATCCTTCCTTACATTTTTGAAATTTTGCTTTACTTATGTTCATAATCACTTCAATATTCATATAAGATTATGCTTAAAGAAAGCTATAATCTGTTATCAGCTCCTTGCCTTTATTGTAACCAATTAACTTCCACTTTGTGCTTGGATGATCTTGAATGCATGGAGAGTTGAATTAGCTTGATTTTGAGCTGAAATTTGATCTAGAAAATTAAGTAAAATATTGATATTTATGGCATGTTATAATAGAGAATTTATGATGATGAAATTGGGATGAAATGTATATGATATTGATGATGAATTGTGCTGGAAATTTCTGCATGAACTTGGATACTTTTCTGTTGTGTTCTTGATGTATGAACAGTAGGTTATGGATTTTTTTTAAGGATGAATTACATTAATATTTGAGGTATAATGAAGGTGAATTTATGTTAAAGAAAGGTGCTAATATAGTGATCTTGAAATGGAAACAAAACTAGGATATATGATTGATAGTGAATAATAATTTTTGTTTTAATTTTGATGTGTAAAAGATAATGATTTATGAGTTGTCTAATGAATGGTTTTTGAATTGGGTTTGGACATGAATTTGATAAGGGATTAAAGCATGAATAAGGTAGAATTAAAGTGCAATTGATGAACTTTGGTATAGGTGTGTTCGATAGAGTATGAAGGAGTACAAGTTGGAAGCAAAATGAAGGTTATGGGTGAGTGAAACTTCGGTTCACTCATCCCGTGATCATGGGATTTATAACGCTCCTTCCCACGGTTTTGGGAAGTAATTTGGAAGGAAAAAAGGCTAGTTTTAGGCAATTATTGGACTATATAAGGTTAAGACACTTTATAATGGCATAATGGGACTTGATTGGGGCTTAAAATGTACCTAAAAAGTTGCTTGATTAGGTGATTAAGCGTTAGATAAGTTTAAGTTGTTAATTGAGGTTATAAATTAAGGAATTGAATGATTGATATCAATGTGTATGAATTTGATAAGCATGAATTGTTAATGGTATAAAGATGTTCATATGAATGCAAATGTGATTCAAAGGATACAAGTAGTGAATTGGGTATGATTGAATGAGAATTAAGAAATTGTGTGAATACTTAATGCTTGGAAAGAATTGATGAATTTATGATTGATGAATTTAGGGTAATCAAACTCACCTAAAGCATAACCTAATTGCAAACAAGTTATATGCAAGCTATGATGAATGAATGAGCAAGATTTGTGAATCAGGATACATATCCGAGACAGTTAATTGAGCATGCATTGAAACATGATGTATATACATGTGAATGATTGAGTAATCATATGATTGATAACTTAAAAAATTGTGAACTCTGTGTGTGCATTGCAAGAAGATAGATATACAAGTGATCACCAACATCCAGACATTACCGGTTCACTAAGGCAATAACTTATCTGGAGCATACTGTGAGTTAACCTAGATGTTTTCTCACTATGATTGAATTATTTTGATTAATATCAATTACTAGATTATTATTGATATAATTATGATAATTTTGAACATTGATGGTACGAGGAGCTTGATAGTCACGATTGTACTGGAAGTGCTTTTTAATGGTATGTGCAATATGGAATGTGTTCTTAACTAAATGTTGAATGCCAGACTTAGATCCAATGAATATGATAAATAACTATGCACATTGAATGAAAGTTGTTGATAACATATTATATGAAATGATGCATTTCATCACATGAATATGCATGATCAGATAAAGGAGTTGTGACTGGAGTGTCTAACGTGAAAAAGAGCTTAAAGCTTAGAAATGTGCATAAAAAGCCACAGGATCATCGATTAACGAGCATGGTATCCATAATGGTTACGAGATAGTATTTGAAATGAGCCTAGTATCTAAAAGGGATAAGGGACAATTAAATAGGCACTTGGTCACAACAAAATAAAAATGAAAGTGGAGTCTCATGTGCATTTGCATATTTATATCATTACATATATCGTGTGAATTTGAAAAGAATGACTAAATTGAGTTGATATAATGATATGCAATTTCGTGTACATATTGATGATATGATTGATTGAAACAAATGATTGGATTATTTTGAAATAAATTACTTGAAATGTTTTTAGTTTATAATGTACTTGTTGAAATATGATGTATAATATGATCAGGTAATCAATACTGAATGATTTGATATATGGGATTTGATTATGAATGATGTGGTATACAAAGTTGGATAATATGAAATACTTGTGATATTTGTATTCTGTTTTGAGTGAGCACAATGATGATGGCTTACCCATTGAGTTCGCAAAACTCATCAAAATTGCAAATGTTGATTTTCAAGTACGAGGAGACCTAGCTTCTCTAGCTAGCCTAGTTGAAGTAGCTTCTACATTTAGAGATGGGACAGTGCCGGGATCAATTATACTTGCAAATGTCTTAGTTATGTTATATCAAGAATTGTATCACTGACCACACATTGTTACGCTTGTCAAAATAAAATATCTAGACCTACTACTATAGTAGTGGTGAGTCTAGGTCGATCCCACAGAGAGTGTGTGCGAAATTTATGAATTGAAATTAATTGGTGTTTCAGAAAAGGGGGGGGGGGAGTTT
>JAOQMP010074014.1:0-20161 GCA_027563575.1 Erythroxylum pedicellare | reverse complement strand
TATATGTGAATGATAATGTACTGTATGGCTAACTTATTTAATTGGACTAAATTGTGCTATTTGTGTACTAGATTTCGAACAATATTTGTCCGAGGCGTTTTGATGCATGAGAATGATATTGGAAGTGTTGATTGAATGTGAATGTGTCAGCCTATATGATTTTCTGATTATCAACTGAGAAGTTGAATGTCAGACCTAGTCCGATGACTACTGCTACTATGACTATTACTATAATTGATACTGTAACTGATATGCTGTTATATTACATGCAAATGGAAGTGATTGAATTTGATGACTAAATTGTGGCATGCACTTCATTCCAATGCATGTAATATAAAGGAGTTGTGACTGATGTTGCTACTGATACTGTTATTGATAAGAGCTTTAAGTTACTGTATATGTGGTTCGAGCCTATGGCTCACTGTGATCAATGAGTCACAGACTGATTGACTAGGCCCGATGCTTCAGGATACTGTTAAAAAGCACATAGTCATAACAAGATAAAAATGAATGTCAGTCTCATACATATAGCATTCACATATGATTTAAATTCATTGAATGATTTGCAAAGCTGTAAGAATATTACATGTCTGAATACATGGTATTAAACCAATGATTCTATTTTATTCAAGTGTAATGAAGTGATGTTTGATTAAATTGTTTCATTGAAATATATTGGCATGTATTTAAATATGAATGGGATATTTGAACATGTTGTAGACATGTATTTGAATGAGATTAGATTATTTGCGTAAGTGAATGTAAAAGGTATGTGTCTCAACATGATACATTGCTAAAAGTGATGTAAATTATGTGGTTATATGTACTGAATGTGTATTGTGATTAAGTGAGCCATCGAGGATGGTCACTCATTGAGTTTGCAAAAACTCACCCAAAAATTTACAATAATTTTCATCTTCAAAGGACATATTCAATTAGGCTAATTGGAGTATAGCCACTGAAATCAGATATGGACTAAGGGTTGGGATCAGTTTGCATCTACACATCTCTTCAATGATTATTATTTTGAGCTATATCTCCACAAGTATTATACAACGAGTATGTAAATGATTTGGTAATGAAGTGACATTATGATTACAAGTTTTTTGTATCTGAAATGGGCCCATATGGCTGCTGAATTCTGATGTTTTGTCAAGTGTTTGTAACACTTGTGAATAGAAATGCTTAAGAATAAGTGGGTCCAATTTTGATTATTGATTTTTGTAAATGCTTACATTGTTTTAAAAAAATTTATAATGAGTTTTGACTGAATGACTATTCTAGCATGCCCCCATTATGGGGTACATACTCAGATATCACTTAGGATGTCGGGTACGTTTCTTATAAAAGTGGGGTGTTACATTTTATACTGGCAACTTCGGTCACAACTGCTTTTATCTTTCTTGCATTCATATGATGGATGCTTCACATTCTCATATTCTCGATCAATCACGTGATTTCACATTCATATTCAGAACACATTTATCATTGGACCTTGGTCTGACATTCAACAAAATTGTTGAGTTACATTTATTTCTTCACATTCACATACAAGTAGTACTTCAAATATCACATTCATAGATCACAACCCTCAGACCTTCAATGTCTAAAATCAAACAACGAATCTCACATTCATAAGATAATTCAAAACATAATTTAAGCAAACAAATAATTAAGTGAGATTGTCTAAGTTACTCATATATCAATCCAGAAGCTATTGCCTCAAAGTCCTAGCGATATCTGAAAGTTGGCGCTCAATATGCTCCTCTATATTATGCAATACATACACATTGATACACATCACAAGTTTGCATAATTATAAGTATTCATTTATTCACATTTTTGTATATGAAATATGCACAATGCATGTTCAATGACAACCCCAAGTATCTTTCCATTATTATAGTCACATAATCATTCACATATTAAAACTCACATAAGTGAAACTTGTACTTAGAGTTTGCACCTCAATAAAACAATTTGAATTCAATTTCATAATCCAATTAATCACTCCAGAATTTTCTAAAAATAAACTTTTAGGTCTACTTTTCTTGGTCAATATGAATAGGAAAATAGAGAATTTATCAACACTTTCTTCTAAAAAATTGTTCTCCTATGTCTTAAGTTTCTAATGACACTAATATTATACAATTTAATTCAGTATTCCGAAAGTTATACTCAAAATGCTTCGGACTATTCTTAAGCTACAACAGTATTCTGAAATCAAATTCAAGTCAGATTTTGGAACTTTTAGAGATAGACTTAAATTTCTATTTCTTCACAAAATTTGTATAATTATGTCTCTAATTTAATCTAAATCAATAATCATCCCATTTTGAAATCCAAAGATCAAGATATATCCAAAATACCTAAGCATGTTCAGTAAAAATACTCCATTTATCAATATTCCAGCACTCTTCATCATTTTCCTCCTAAATTCATCAACCAATCTTTTATAAATGATTTGGTAAGATCATAAATTTTTATGGAGAGGAGAAAAATGTGTTATGAGTTTTTTGGTTCAAATATCATGTCATTTGGAGGTTGGGAGAAGAAGTTATAGCCAAAATACTAAAGGATGTATGAAACTGTAAGTCATGATCATGTAGACGCACGATCATGAGATTCCAGTTGATTGTCCTATGTCACGATCATGCTTGAGCACAATTGTGACCTGCAATATGGATCACCAAAGTCACGATCGTGCAGAAGAATGATCGTTCTTTTCTAATTCCTTCTTCAATGTCATGATAATGCTTCTTCCTTCTTCCAAAACTGTAGATTTTCTTTCTTATCTTCTTCCTTTTTGCTAAATCTTCCATTTATAACAGATATCCTCCCTAGTTACTCTTCATTCCTACTTCTATTTTAACTCAACTCACACACAAGCAAATAACAGATCCATGATTAAACATAAACATCAAAAACAGAATCTATTCATGCATATCCTTCACATTTTTTCTACATTTCTTCTTTCATTTTTCCGCATTTCACATTTTTCTACTACACTTTCTCATCTTCTTTCAACACTTTCACTTCATCTTAATTTATCATTTTAATCTCACTTAAAGCATGATATCACCTTTTCCCTAACTCTAAACTCATTTTTAGCTCATTTCTAAAACACCCCAAAGTTCACATAAACAATCGAAAAAGAAACCAGAGCATATACTCATCAATCTTTTTTTTCATGAATTTTTTGCACTCTTCTCATGCACATTTTCATTGATCATTTAAACTCAAAAATCATTTCATCTCTATCTTATGACATATTAATCATCAACAAGTAAAAACAATACATCAATGTTTTCATCTTATATCCGTAGTGTTCATTAAAAATGACCATTTTTTATGATCATGTAATGTTAAATAACCACCAAATTTATCTCATATTCATACTACTTATAAGGATTAACATAATACTTACTTGTTAAAACTCCAATTTCTTCAAGATATTAAAAGGCCCTAATTTCTCATGCAACCCACATACATCATCTTGAAGGTGGATTAGTTTAGGTTTTCTTGGGGCAAATGTAACAAAACAGGAAGATAGGAGTAACAAGTGAGCAATAAGAAAGCTAGATTTAACGTGGATGGATGTTGGTGAGTAAATCTATGAAGAAGATGAAGCTTAAAAAAGAAAGCCACAAAGAAGAAATTAATACAAAAACAATAGTAACATAGTCTTTCAAGTTTAAAAGAAACATGGCTTTTAAGACTTGATTTTGCCACTTGTCCAATTTCTAAGGCTCTAACTAGGTTCTCATTTAACTAGTTTAATCATCTCCAAATTTTACTCCAAAATTTCTCTAAATTTTTAATATCATTTTGTCAATAAATCCCGAAGTTATTTATCAAAATTTCGATTGGCATTGGACAATAAATTCTACTACTATTTATCAATTGTCTGTCTTGCCATTTGGCATTTTTTCTAGTCCGAAAATACCCAACAATTTTCAGAAATTTCCCTAAAATTCACTAAAAATTCTAAATCAATACATATATTCTCCATATCGATTTTCAATACAAATAATTCACAATTCTCAACATAATCACATTTATAATTAATTATATCCAGAATATGTCAATGAATGAATGTACAGTCATTTTAATATGAAAAAGGAATCAATATTCATGTGTATGTGTATATCTTATTATGCATGAGCATGAAATGCACTTTATAATTTCTTAATAAACTCTCTTGTACACTATTCTAGCCTTAACATGGGTAACGAGATATTACAACAATATTCTCAAAGGGATTATAGTATCTCATTAGTCAAGGTAGCTTTGGATGCTTGGAACGAGAGGCATGGTGACATACATACAAAAGCTTAATCGACATTCATAGCAAGTTTCCATTTATGGGGGTGATCATCCTATCTATGAATGTTAGATACCAAACATCTGGGAGCTCCTAATTTGCATATAGAACTACCCTTGTGATGTTTATGGGGGTGATTACCCTAATCATGATTGTCAGGCACAAGACTATATATAAGAACTCCTAATGCTTATTCAGAATTGGCCTCAAAACACCTCATATGACAATATTTATAATTTAGAGTGGAATAATTATTACGGAGTTTTATGGAAAGATCACATTTCATTTTGATTACTATAATGATAGTAGCAAGAGGAGTGTCGACAACTTAATGTCCTTATGAAATGTATTGCTTCAAATGAGGATGTCCTATATAGAACCAAAGAATTAGATGTTTCATTTGGATACAACAACCCAAATTTAAGGGATCATATAGACACAATAACTTAACAGAGTGAATAGGAGATAGAAGTTAAAGTAAAATAGGAAGTTTATGATCAAGAAGAGAAGGACGAAGATAATGAAGAGGAGAAAGAGGAAGATGAAGAGGATGAGCTGAATAAGGATTTCATTGAGGAATTATTGATAGTCGTGTTACGTGTGAGGGCTTCTACTTCCTACTCAAAAAAATATTCAAGTCAATCTAATATCCAAGAGATTTTCATTATTCCTTATTATATTAATTATTTTTTTACTAAAAAGAGCATCGGTGGATGCATGTAGGTTTCTTAATTTGATGCTTTATGTCCTTATTATCTTATAGCATATGGCCGATTTACATAGTGAAACTTACATAGGAAAATAGGTGGAAGAAAGTCACTGATTATAGATCTAGTTTGAAGGACTTTCTAAAAAGTCCAGCTACAATTATAGATCCAATTTGAAGGACTTTCTAAAAAGTCCAGCTATAAAACTCATAAAGAAGAGCCAATTAGGAGGCAACCCAACAATTAGGTGCTTTTGTTTTGATTGAGTAGTTTATAGAATTTTCATTAGTAGTTTATTTATTTCATAATCTTAGTTTGATAGTCCTAGTTTTATATTTGAGATCTGATGGAGTTCCACAAGTTATGAAGGAAATATCACCTTTTACATTATAGTAGAGAAGATTTCACTAGCATTGGATGGAAGTTAATAACGCTGGATAAGGCCAAAAATCTTTTACTATCAAGGGAGTAACATTTATCCTCACCTCCTCATTTATTTTTCATATTTTTCATTATTCTTACATGTTTTGTACATTAAGGAAAATGTATAACTTAAGTTTGGGAAGGACACCTAGAAGTCAAACTTTTGTCAAATTTGTTATAGCTAACTTAATAATGAACAATTTGGGAAAATATTTAGAAGGATATTGATCAATATGATTTATTATGAGTTTAGTTATGATTGTGATTTAGTTTGTTTAGGAAAATAGTTATGAATTTCGATGATAGAGTTGATTTCAATTTAGTTCGTTAATTTTAAGAATGGATACTTGATTTTAATTTATTCATACATTGAGTTAAATGCAAATATTTTTTGACATTTTTATTGTCCCATATATAAATAATATGTATACATATAAAGTATTGTGTGAATAAATGAGCATAAATAATTTCACTTTGTCAGCTTTGAACCCTAAAGTTAAAGAGTGGTGCTAATAGCCATTTGAGATAATGACCTGGTTGAGTAACTGGGGTATTCATTACAAGATGTTTACTTTCTAATCAAAAGGCTATGTGACTTTTTAAACAAGCTTCTAAATCACCTTGTATTGTTTAAATTTAGTCTTTTTTTAATAAAGAGGTATGAATTGTTTAAAGGTTTTAGAATTTTATCTCATGTATGTTTACTTTATGCATTAAATGGAATGGTGTGAATTAAGTTAAAATTTGAAGAATTATGGATTGATTTAGATTAATTTATAATTTGATGTAAGTAACTAAGTGCTTGAGAATTCAATAACCTTTGTAATAGAATGAATAACAGAGAATTTTGAATTATATCTTTAATATGTTTAATACTTTTCAATGTGTTTACGTTTTAACAACTTTCATGGGTCAAAAGGAGTTGAAATTAGATGAAATCAAGGAAAAAAAAGAAAGATTAAAGTTATTCATGAGGGACATAGCCAGAGGGG
Organism: Erythroxylum pedicellare; assembly: GCA_027563575.1. NCBI lineage: Eukaryota > Viridiplantae > Streptophyta > Magnoliopsida > Malpighiales > Erythroxylaceae > Erythroxylum > Erythroxylum pedicellare. Next base: position 13,715 of record JAOQMP010074014.1, on the reverse strand, counting down.
TTGAGACTAACGAGAACTACTCGACAAACCTCCGATAATATCTAACCAATCCTAAGAAACTCTCAATTTTTGATACATTTTTTAGAGCTTCTCTTTTCATTATTGTCTCTATCTTCTTCGAATCTATTTGTATGCTTTATCCAGTCACTATATGACCCAAAAACACTACTTGATCTGACTAAAATTTACAATTACCAAATTTTGCATACAACTATTTCTCCCTCATAATTTGTAAAACTACTCTCAGATGCTTAGCATGCTCTTCTCTACTCTTTGAATACACTAAGATGTCATTAGTAAACACAATCACAAATCGATCTAGGTAGGGATGAAACACCTTATTCATCAAATCCATAAATGTAGTTGGGGCATTAGTTAACCTAAATTGCATTACTAAAAACTCAAAGTGCCCATACCGACTCTTGAATGTACTTTTTTGGTACATCAACTTCTATTATTTCCAATTGATAGTACCCAGATCTCAAATCCAACTTAGTAAACACCTAAGCTCCTTCTAATTGATCAAGAAAATCATCAATTCTAAGCAACAGGTACTTTTTCTTTACTGTTACTCATTCAATTGCCTATAATTGATGCACAATCTCAAAGTTCCATCCTTCTTCTTCACAAATAAGACCGGAGCTCCCCATGGTAACACATTGGGTTAAATAAAACCCTTCTCCAGTAACTCCTGTAACTTAGCCTTCAATTCTTTTAGTTCCATAGGTTCCATCCTATATGGAGCAATAAATATAGGAGCAGCACCCGGAACTAAATCAATCATAAACTTCATTTCCCGATCTGGAGGTAAGCCAGATAGTATATCGGGCAACATATCTAGGATTTCCCTAACCACAGGAATATCTTGCACATTTTACTCAGTTCCAGTATCTATAACGTGGGCCAGATAAGCCTCACATCCCCCTTACATCAATCTCAATGCACTCACGAATGAGATCAAACTCGCTGGCATTACTTGACTAATACCTCGCAAAACTGCTCTCGATTGATCAGGAGATTCTAATACTACCTCCTTAGTATAGCAGTTCATAATATCCCTATGAGCAATGAGCTAATCCATGCCTAGGATAATATCTATCTCCCTTAATTGTAATATGATCAAGTCTACCTCTAATTCCGCCTAATCAATTTTAATTACGTACCTCTTGCAAACTTCTCCTATTATTGTAGTACTACCTATCAATGTACTCATCTCTAATTTATATTTCAATTGTTCTCTATCACAATGCAACCTAGATGCTAGATGCGGTGTGATAAAAGAATGCATAGATCAAGGGTCTAGCAATGTAAATACTTCAAAAGTAAACAAAGCAATGCACCTACAACGACATCCGAAGAATCCTGAGCCTCCTACCTGGTAATCGCAAAAACTTTATCTTGAGACTGTAATCATATGCTCCGCACCTTAGTCCTGACAGTAGGACTTCCAGAATTCATCCTACCTCTACTACGGCCTCTCTTAGTCGAGCTAGATGATAGCTTCATTCAATAACCCCCTCTCATACCAGACTGGGCTCCAATAACGGTAGAACAATCTCTGATCTGATGATCAAAAGAGTTGCATTTAAAGCAAGCTCTAGATAGTCTCCAAAAATCACCACTGTGTTTCTTCCCATAATGTTCACAAGTGGGTAACTGACTCACTACTGCTCCTCTTCCACTCTCGAACTACATAAAGATAGCCCTCTATCTGAACCCCGACTTCCTTGATCTAGCCAATGGTCAAAAAGATCTATTTTGGCATTTACTAAATCTTTTTCCAAAACTACCTTGAACTTCACTGGGACACTTCATTTTAGACCCTTGCCCATGCTCTATTTGTCCCTCTCTCAATAGCTGCTTAATTCTAACTGAGTCAGTTCTCAACTCAGTAAAACTACTTAAGTTGGAGATTTCTAACCTTGTCCTGATCTCTATATTCAACCCATCTTCAAATTTCCTATACTTGTCTTCCTTAGTAGGAATCAAGGCAGTACCATACCCTATCAGCTCATTAAACTTAATATCATACTCTACTACTGCCCTACTTCAAATCCAGAAAATCCTTCATCTTTCTGTCTGGGTATATCTTGAGCATGTAGTTCTCCCTGAAGACTTTTAAAAAGTCTTCCCACTTCAGATTACGAGGCCTGGTGGTACTACTTAGAACACTCTTCCACCATTGATAAGCTGGGCCTTGCAATAAAGAAACTACGTAGTCGAACTTCTCATCTGACTCACAGTCCATTTGATCAAAACTCTCCTCGTTCTCTTTAGCCATCCTTCTACCTCTGTAGAGTCTGTACTTTTATAGAAGTTCAGAGCCCTCTACTTTCACAATTTATCATACCTTTTTTCCTTTCTCTTGGGAATTTTAGGAGGCATTCTCTTTAGTCGAGATATAAAAGACTCCCTCCTGCTCCTAATGATTCTAGGTCAACTAACTGTCCCACTTGATCACTTATAGTATAATAAACAATAATTTGATTGTTATCTGCATTTCTCGTGATATTTTGTGTCTAATATTCTTATGTGTCCCTATAGATGCCAACCATGCTCTGATACCAAGAATTGTAGTATCCCACTCTTGGGAGTCATATACTTGACATCCTAAGTGATATTTGAATACGTACCCCATAAGAGTGGCATGCTAGAGCACTCATATTCTCATATAAGGCATCATAAAGAAAGACATAATAATTAAAAATCCAAAATTCCTTATTTCATTTCATAAAAACCAAATATACATTGTAGCTTTACAAAATCATCCAAATAAGTACATTATCAAGACCAATTACAAAATACGCTGCATACATGAGGAATTATACAAAAATTTCTAACTAGATCATTCAGTCTAAGCTAACTGACCTTTGATCCATTTCTTCTATCCAAAAGCATAAGAACTATGCATCTTGTAGAGTCTCTTTATCACTAGTATCCTCTCCCAGTCCTGAAATGTCAATGTTGCAATTTTGTTGAGTTTCGTGAACTCAGTGAGGTAACCATCCTCGATGGTTCACTCAATTTACACAACACATCAACATATATACAATCATATAATTGACAACATTTTATTTATCATCTTGTAGCATTGCATAGCACTATATTCACACTTTTCACGTTCTCATTCAAATACAAGTCAACAGTACATTTCAATCATTCAAACATACATATATATGCAATGCTTATGAGACTAATTTCTAATTATTATGTTGTTGTGACCGAGTGCCTATAACTGGCCCGTATTTATTGCGTATACTGAGCTCATTATTAATTGTCCCTTATTCGTTGGGATACAAGGCTCATTATATATAGCAAGCCTTTGGCTCTTAATCACATTATGAGCTTTAAGCTCATTTTTGGTGGTTGCTCAGGTCACAACTTTCATTATCTGATCATGCATGTAATGCAATGCACCATATATATTCAATCAATCATTGTTTTCGATCAATCATATTCATATTTTTCATCAGCCTTTGGTCCGGCATTCAACATATATGTTCAGTACACTTATTTCATTCAGATTCACATACAAGGAGCAATTCCAATATATATAGTTCATGCATCAAATGCCTCGAACATTCAATGTCTGGAATCATCACAATCAATTTCACAAAATAATCTAATACAGAATTTAAACAATAATTAAATTAAGTGAGACCGTTTAAGTTACTTACAGTTTGCTCCAGAAAGCTATTGCCTCGAAGTTCTAGTAACGTCTAGATGTTGTCGCTCAATATGTTCTTCTAAATCATGCAATACATACATATTTATACACATCACAACTTTGTACAATTGTAAGTATTCATTTATGCACATATATGTATATGGATTATGTACAATGCATGTTCAATGTCAATCCCGAGTACATTTCCTTAATATGCATCTCATAACCAATTAACATGATCTTTGAATCATTTCTTAACACCTAATACACTTTCCTTACTTTAATCACTCAATCCAACGTCAACTAGGCTCATTCAAGATCACAATCAAGTCTAAATAAGTTAATCATCTATAAAATAAACATATCTTGGGACAAAAGGCATAGCTTTTTTGTAGTTGTTAGATTAATGTCATTCTAGGATGCTTTCGAGGAGGAATTCGAGATCTACAACTTTTATGAAGACCCCGAAGAATGGTTTTGCAATCTAGAGGGACAAAATTGCAAATTTGTGTAAGTATACCATGAATGTCCACTCAGCAGACATAAGTCCCTCAAAATGGACATGAATGGGGGTAGGAAGTTTTTCAGATCGGATAAGGTCCATTTAAGGGACCTAAAGTTCGTCCAACGGATATATAAGAGCAAAACTCACTCAAGAGCATTTCCAATGTTTTCTACACATATTCTAACATCACTTTCACTCATAATCCTCCTGAATTCACCTCCTCTAACGCTACATCATTTCATACCAATTCAATCACTAAATTGATTTCATTAAACTCTCAAACTTTAACTCATTTGATTCATCATTTTCACAAAAACTCATTATTCATGAAATCCTATCCTTTTTCTGTAAAATATCTTATTCATAAGTATCAAACAATTCATATTCAACATTCATCAATTTAAGTTGATAACTTCTTCGTGTATACCTCAATTTCAGTTCAATATCATTCACACACAAATCAAAATCCGTACTTGATTATAAACACCAAAATCAAACTTATTCTTATACACTTTCATCATAAATTTATACATATGTTCTACTTCGTAAATATCACTTTAATTTATCTCATTTTAAGATATTATAAAACTACCTACTGTTCTCTAACTGCACTAGACCCAGTACTAAACTTTAATCCTAATTTTGAAACTCTTAAAGATAGAATTTAAATTCAATGTCTTCATGAAAAAATGTAGCCATATGTCTCTAATTTAATCAAAATAAAAATAACCCCTTTTGGATCTCTATAGGTCAAGTTATGGCTAAAATACAGAAGCGTATTTAGTGGAAACACTATAGCTAAAATATTCCACCTTCTCTTCCAATTTTTCCAAATTTTTATAACTTCTTGCATTTTACATTTAACATATCTTGTAAATAGATCATCTTTTCTACCTCATTTCCTCTTCATTCTCACCTCAATCTAACTATACATGGCCTACAAGTATATGTCTATCTCATAGACTAATCAATCACATGTAAGAACATCACAATTGAACATGCATCATTCAAATTCAATCCGAGCCTAATTTTCCTTCGTCAAGGCATAACTAGGATTCCTAGGATGTAATTAATGACCAATCAATTAAGATTTACAAACTAATTCAAATGATCAAAACAAACTCATATTTCAAAATAAATGAGATAAACGTGATTAGATTCACATAATAGGTTCCATTGTAATCCTAACACAGGATTTAGCTAGACATATTAATGAAATAAAAACATAATGAAAATATAAGAATTCATCTAAGAAAATATCTAGAGAAGATAACGAAAAACTCTTATGTTGAATCTTACTTTCGCCTCTCCCGAATCCTCGCTTGAGTCATTTTTAAAGGAAAAAACTAGATCTAAAAAGCTATTGCTGTGAAAAACTATAGAGAAACCTATGGAAGACTCCAGAGCACTCCTCTATCTTCGACATTATATATGATATTTATTAGACTTGGAGATTTTGTCTCTAAGTAAACCTCTTCCACTAGATCTCCAAAATCTACCAAACATAGACTCCCACGCCAATAAGGAAACTATCTAATTTGTTCCCATGGAGTTGAGTAGGTGCTCCAAAAATTTCACGTAGATACTCAAAATTCTAGTAGTTGGCCTTCACAATCCCTATTTTGTGTAGGTACACAGGACATTTTATGGAGGAACTCCATTTTCCAAATATCCAACCTTTGTGTTTTTGCACTTTCTTCGCCACTTTTAGATATTTTACCATTTTTCCTACACTTTAAAATAATACGATCAATTAGCCCATAATTAAGCTCTAAATAGGTAAAATGTAAGATATGTTCAAATGAAATAATATGAAAATATAGCATTTTAACGAACTTATTAACTCCCCCAATCTTAAAGAATTGATCGCCCTCAAGCAACTTATCAAGGATATTCTGAAACAAAGGGCATGATCAACACCATGGAAACACTAATTCCTACATCTTGAGCCACACATGCTTCAAGTAAAATCACTTATACTTCTCAAATACCATTCAACACTTCACCAATCGGGGTAATGCGTCGGCAATCACATCTCATGCATAATTCAAAACCACGTTATCATCAAAGAATCCCTTATGTTATGTGTGTGATTGGTAATGAACAACAACCACAAACAATCCAAATCAATTTATATACACGCAAAAGGTGCACGTAAGAACTCCATAAGTCAGTTTCTCATCATTTTCCCCACTAATGTGGACAATGCTCAACCAAGGATCGATAGCACTTTTGTTAGCTTGTAATGTAGGCTTAGGTGAGAGGTAGGTAGATATAGAAAACCATTAGCTTAGTCACCCAAGGCTTACATGTACTGGAGCAATTTAGGGAACAAATTTGTGATCAAACATTGAAACACCCCCAAACTTGTTTGGGATTGTCACTTTCTTTTTTTATAAAACTCTTGAAAGTGCTTTCTTTTATCCTTTCTTTATTCTTTTTTTCTTTCTATCCCTTTTTTCACACACACACACACACACACATATATATATATATTCAATCTAGAAACAAAACTCCATAGATAAAAATCTGCATACTCCCTTCTCCTCTATGTAGCTTCTTAGAATATCATAATATAAGCAATAGGGTGCAAAAACGGTGGGATTCATATAATGTTATGCTTAGGGCTCATTATAATGTGGTTATCAAAGAAATCAACACAACAGAGGATCAAAAAGGGACCCAAAGGCTATGCAATTTAAAAAAATTAGGCAAATAAGACTCAAAATTATCAAGGATGGCCTAATTCATGCCCCTAGTCAATCATCATCTAAGATTTCGCCTCGAAAAAGAATCAAAACAATTCTAGTGCTCTGGTGAACCAATCAACCTGCACATAAATTTTCTCTAAATCATCCTATAGTCATCATCCACACCAAATGTGCAAGAAGTAGGGAATGACAATAACAACAACAATGCATTTTAAACGCACTCAAAATGATCATGTGTATACATTTTCCCAACTAATTACATGAATCACAGTTAAATTTCATCATATAAAAAGAAGTTTCACCACAGAACATTTAACTCAATACGGGCATATCACACTATTTTTTTAATTTTAAATCAAAGCTTCCCCCAACTTGAAAGGTACTTTGTCCTTAAAGTATAGAGAGAGTTCGCACAAAGTCACAAAAGTACACAAGACATTAAAATAAACACGACTAGACACAAAAAAGGCAAAAGTAGAAAAAAGTATGGATAGGAAACTCCCTCAAATGTCAGGGTTTATCCTCTGGTACTAGATCAGGTGGTCCAGCAGGTGTGGAAGAAGTAGCACCAACACCATAGTACTCTAGTGGGGGTGGTTTACGCGATGACCCTACTTCTGGCGTGAATCTTCAACAACAAGTGGGAACTTTAATTCTTGAGTATATATTCAAATTTCCAGCTCCTCCATTCCCAAAATTTTACCTAGCAGCTTTTTCCTGCAAATACATAAGAACAACTACATAAAAAAAGAGTAAACTTTGGGTTGCCTCCTAAAAAGATATTTAGTTATAGTCGTCAACCGCACAATAGGAGCATGGCTATGGATTTGTTAATTGAACTGAGGTCCTTTGGTGATCGATCTCCCCACCCTAATAGTGCTTCAAGTACTGTCCATTCACCACAAAGTTCTCATGTGTGCTATCCTCAATGATTTCCACCGCTCCGTGGGGAAACATTGTCCTCACTCTAAAGGGTCCTGACCATCTAGACTTCAGTTTTCCTAGGAAGAGCTTCAGACATGAGTTAAACAACAACGCTCATTGACCTAGTTCAAATTTCTTCTCCACAATATGTTGGTCATGCCACCTTTTAGTTCTCTCCTTGTAAAGCATGACAACATTCTCATAAGCTAGGATTCTAAACTTGTCAAGCCCATTTAGTTGTAAAAGTCTTGCTTCTCTGGCTGCTTGTGGATCTATGTTGACCTTTTTAACAACCCAAAAGGCCTTATCCTTAAGTTCTAGCAATAGATGGCATGCTTTCCTAAACACCAATTGATACGGTGACATCATAATATGTGTTTTATATGCAGTTCAGTATGCCCATAGAGCATCATCTAATTTTAGTGACTAGTCCTTACAAGAGGGACTCACTGTCTTTTCAAGAATCCGCTTCACCTCTTGATTAGAAACCTTAGCTTGCCCACTAGTTTGGGGATGGTACACAGTGGAGACTTTTTCAAACGTCATATTTGCTCAATAGTGCTTCATATTGCTTGTTGCAGAAATCTTACCCACCATCATTGATTATGGCTTTGGGCGTGCTGAATCGAGTAAAAATATACTTCTTGAGGAACTTAAGTATGGCATTCCCGTCATTCTTTGGTAAAGCAACTACCTCCACCCACTTAGACATGTAGTCCATAACTAATAAGATATGTAGGTTTCCAAATGAAGGAGTAAAGGGGCTCATGAAGTCAATCCCTTATACGTCAAAGAGCACCACCTCTAAAATGTTATTCAATGGCATTTCATTCTTTCTTCCAATATTCCATGTCCGCTGACACTTTTCATAATGAAAAAAAAATTATGAGCATCTCGAAAAAACAAAATTATGAGCATCTCGAAATAGATTTGGCCAAAAGAAACCTAATTGCAGCACTTTGGCCACAGTGTGATCATTGACAAAATGTCCACCATACGGAGAGGAGTGGCACTTTTCGAGTACTTGAAGGATTTCATCATTGGGAAAACATCACTAGATCATATGATCTGGAAATTGCTTGAGTAATACAGGCTTTTCCCGATAATAAAATCTCACTTAATGCATGAATTTCTTTTGTCTCTGTCTGTCAAAATCTACTAGGATAACACCACTAACCAGATAGTTAACAATGTTTGCGAACCATAGATAATTTGATTCATGTTTCAATAATTTCTCATTCGGGAAAGTCTTGTTTATTGCAGTCTCGTCTTTCTTTAGAATCAGGTGCTCTAGTGAGGACAAATGATCTGCTACTTGATTTTCTATTCCCTTTTTATCTCGAATCTCTAAATCAAATTCCTACAGAAGGAGTAACCATCATATCAATTGGGGCTTCACATCCTTCTTCTCAATTAGGTACTTGATAGCAAAGTGATTAATATAGGCAATCTCTTTGGTGCCTATAAGATAGTAGCGAAATTTGTCAAAGGCAAACACCACCACTAATAGTTCCTTCTCTGTAGTCGTGTAATTCAATTGGGCTCCCATCAAAGTTTTGCTAGCATAGTAGATAGAATGGAAAACCTTCTCTTGTCACTGACCTAGCACAGTGTCAATTGCATAGTCACTGGCATCACACATGAGCTCAAAGGGTAGCTCCCAATCTGGTGCTACAATGATGGGTGTAGAAACTAACCTCCTTTTTAAATCTTCAAAAGCCCTTGAGCAATCGGCTTCAAATCGAAATAAGACATTTTTTCTAACAAAGTACTCAAGAGTTTGGCAATTTTCGAGAAATCTTTAATGAAACGTTGGTAAAATCCCACATGCCTTAGGAAACTACGAATTCCCTTTTCGGATAACGGTGGAGGGAGTTTCTAATTTGTTTCAATTTTTTCCTTGTCCACCTCAACTCCCTTACTTAAGACTCTGTGCCCTAGTGTAATGCCTTCTCATACCATGAAGTGGCATTTTTTTTCTAATTCAGCACTAAATTTGTTTCTTCACACCTTTTGAGGACAGAAGCCAGGTTCATCAGGCATACATCAAAAGAGTCCCCAAAGATTGAGAAATCATCCATGAACACCTTTAAGAAATTTTCCACCATGTCTGAAAAGACGGCCATCATGCAACACTAAAAAGTAACTAACGCATTGCATAATCTGAAAGGCATACGGTGAAAGGCAAATATCCCATAAGGGTATGTGAAAGTCACCTTTTCTTGGTCCTCTAGTGTAATTGCAATTTGGTTGTACCCAAAGTATCCATATAAGAAGCAGTAAAATTCCTTCCCTACAATCCGATCAAGTATCTGGTCAATGAAAGGTAGTGGGAAGTGATCCTTTCTTATAGCCTTATTTAACTTTCGGTAATACATGCAAACAAGCCATCTTGTCACTGTCCTTGTAGGAATCAACTCATTATTATCATTGGTCATTACTGTCATCCCACCCTTTTTGGTACACATTGGATTAGACTGACCCATTTACTATCAAAAATTGGGTATATGATTCCAACATCTATCCACTTAGATACTTCTTTCTTTACAACTTCCTTCATTATAGGGTTCAGATGGCACTGTTGTTTGATTAAAGTTGTGTGTTTGTTCTCCAACATAATCTTGTGTATACAAAATGATGGACTGATTCCCTTTATATCTGCAATGGACCAGCCTATAGCTTGCTTATGCTCGTGCAATACTCTTAGCAATTTTTCAACTTGCAATTTAGAAAAAGAAGCCGAAATTATTATAGGTAATGTAAAATCATCACCTAAATATGCGTATAGAAGATGATGAGGTAGCACTTTTAGTTCCAAAATTAAGGGCTCTTCAACGGATGACTTAAGTGGCTTAACCACTCCTTGAGGTCTATCAAGTGCTTCAAAATTCCTCCAACTTTGTCTCAATGGTGCTTGAGCAGCTAATAGACTCGCTGTATGCAAGGCTTCCTCATTCTCTCGCCTAAATTCTGATAGGATTAATGCATCAAGGGGATCAGTGGGGTGCTCGTCTATAAATTATGCTTCCACATACCTGTCTACAACATTCACTGTAAGGCAATGCTCAGAATCATTATGAAATTTCATTACCTTAAACACATTAAAAGTTACTTGCTCGGTTTGAACCTGTATAGTCAGCTTACCTTTTTATACATTAATAAAGGTTTTACCTATAACTAAGAATGATCTCCCAAGAATAAGGGGAACATCCCTATCTTCCTCACAATCCAACATAACCAAATCAGCAGGAAATATAAAATTTTCAACCTTTACCAATACATCTTCAATTACACCCTTAGGATAAGTTAACAACCTATCAGCTAATTACAATGTTACGGTAGTGGGGTGAGCTTCCCCAAGCCCAAGTTTCTTAAACACATTAAAAGGCATCAAGTTGATACTAGCACCTAAGTCAAAAAGAGCTTTATTGAAGAATTGGCTACCTATGATGCAAGGTATGGTGAAGCTCCCATGGTCCTTAAGTTTTGGTGGCAGCTTATTCTACAGAATAGCATTGCACTCCTCAGTGAGTGCCACTATCACAAATTCATGCAATCTCCTTTTCTTGTACAATACATCCTTCATAAATTTGGCATTGTTAGGCATTTGTTTTAAAGCTTCCACTAATGGAATGTTTATATGCAATTGCTTTAAAATATGAAAGAATTTTGCTTATCCTACTTGTGTTTCTGAAGCCTCTACAAAAATGGAGGTAAAAGTATTACAGGTGGCTTGGTTGCTGCCTCTTCCTTCTTTTCGGGTTCCTTCTCTTTTGGCGTTACCTGCTTGGAACTGGCTTTCTTTGCTTCAAATTTAGCATCTAAATCTCTTTCATTTCTTAGCATGACTGCCTTACATTGTTCCTTGCCTTCTCTCCATGGATTGGGCTTAGTATCACTTGGTAGTGCTCCAAGAGGTTTGATATTCATGGCACTTGCTAATTGTCCCATCTGAGTCACCAAATTCCTCAGTGATGCTATTTGACTTGGGATTAGAGCAACTTGATTCTGGATGGTCATATCAGTTTTTTGCATAAACTGCATAAACATATCCTCCAAAGATGGTTTATTTGTTGATGCTGGTGGCCTAGGATGAATAGAAATTCCTTATTGCTGTCCAAATCCTAGTGGTGGAGTTGGCATGCCCGCAAATAAGGATGCCTGTTGGTTACTCTAAGAGAAGTTGGCGTGATTATGCCACCCCTAATTATATGTGTTGGAATACGGGTTGTTCTGGCCTCTTTTGGCGTTGTCTATAAAATTTACTACTTTTAGACTGATGGGATATTGCTCAATTGAATGTCCCCCACCACAAATTTCACAAACTACCAGAATGGTGGTGGATGTATTAACATTAGCTCGTGACCCCATGGAGTCCACCTTCTTTACTAAAGCTGCAATTTAAGTTGATATTGCGGTCATCGCGTCCACTTCATGTATACCTACCACTTTCTTTGGCATTATCATCTCCGACGACCATTGGCAACTATTTAAGGACATCTTATAAAGAAGCTCAACTGCATCCTCAACCGATTTACTCAACAATGCTCCTCCGATTGCCCCTATAAACAATCATTCAAGTTTGTCCAAGCAATCCATTATAAAATGTCTGTAACTCCATTCATGGTGGGAGGTCGTGATGTGGACACTTTCTCAGTAGTTCCTTGAATCTTTCCCAGGCTTCACAAATCGATTTACCATCCATTTGTATGAACTTGAATGTGTCATTTCTCAATGTAGCAGCTTTGAATGGGGGAAAGTATCTAGATAGGAACTTCTGCACGAGATCTTGCTAGGTTATGATGGATCTTGCTGGCAAGGAATTGATCCACAACTTGGCTTGACCTCAAAGTGAGAATGGGAATAGCCTCAATTTGATCTCATCATCTGAGACTTCCGCCTTTTCAAATGTATCGTAGATCTCCAAAAAGTTAAGTATATATAAATTAGCATCTTCAATGGGAGATCCTAAGAACTGATTGTTGGCCTCTAACATCTGAATCATCAATAGGCTTAGCTCGAAATTATTGTTGGATCAGAAAAAGAAAGCATGCCATACTTAGAGAAATGGTACATTTCAAAACTTTTTAGAAATCTAAATTTCAACGGAAGCAATATATCTAAATCATCATGCCAATCTTTACATGATATGGTATAAGGACAATAATAAATATAAACAAGATAGAGATTATATTACCGACTCCTTCACCATAGCTTTAACTCCTTGCTGCGCTATCCTATCCTGGGCAATATATCCTCTCCTAAGTGATGTATCCTCTTCTTCTTTTTATTGTCTCCTCTTCTTGATATTGTATCCTTAACCAATCCGATCTACCACTTGTTCTTCTTGGATAACATGGTTAACAAGATCCTTTGGTGGGAAAGGAGAAGAAAACTTTGGAGGAGAATTTTCTTAGAAGAAAGAAGATGAAGAACGAGACACTCTCATGCAATTTTTAATTTTTTCATGCAAGATAGGAGAGAGAGTGATAAAAATGTAAGAACCCCTTCTTACTCCCTCACACTTTTTGTTAACAACAAAGGAAAGAAGAGTTTTCCATGCAATGCATCATTTCTTCCTTTAATCAATCATAAAGAAGCCATTAAATGAGACTCTTCACATTTGTCCTTAAGATGAATATATGAAAAGTCTATTAACCGAAATGAGACCTATCAATTTCATTTTGATGATGAAAGAAGGAAGATGGTCCATCCAATGTACATCTTTCTTCTTTAAACCAATGAATGCTAATAGGTAACATGCTATCATTAAAAGATAATCATTAAACCATTTAATGGTAAGTTCATAACTCCATTTAATGATGATAAATCATAATAAAGACCATCTTTATTTAGCATTTTAATGTCAAATGTGCAGCTGCACATTTAACCTAAGAAAACCGAAAAT
>JAOQMP010074000.1:0-20167 GCA_027563575.1 Erythroxylum pedicellare | reverse complement strand
CAAGGTTGGACCGATCAATCTAACTTTAGTTATAGATGGGATAATCAATAAAGTTACTTCCATGATAGTTTGCAGGATATATAGCAATTCGTGTATAGATTTGAAGTTTCTTATCATAATTCAGGTACATCTCTGGAAGAATTGATTAATATTGTGAATGTTAAGACTTTGCAATTGCAACAGGGTATGTAGCAATTTCAACAGAATACCCTACAATTCTAGTAGGATGGATGCCAATTTTGGCATCATACAATGTCTAGCGTCCAAGATGTTGAGATCCAATAAGATCCAGCTATATCTCTAGACGACTTTATCAAGATCTCTACTGCTAATGATCTTCAGCTTCAACAGAGTATGCAGCAATAGGTCCAACAAATATAGCAACTCTGATAAGATACAATGTCTAGACCCCAAAACGTGGTAAGATAAATGGGTGAGATGGCAGCAAGGATTGACCGCATAGAGTTGCAAAGCGAAAAGGAGCTGTCATATTAACCCGAGTTTTACCCAATGGACATTAGCACGGAGACCTTACGGAGGGATGAGGAGCTTGAGAATTTTGAGAGCAATACTCAAGGAATTTCGTGTGAAGAAGAAGTTGAGGAGGAGCTTGAAGAAGAAAAACCTATATCTTTCTACTCGGAGGTAAATACTGAGTTCCAATTTATTATTAAGAATGACTTTTTACTTTTACCTAGCAGGTTAAAGGAATTAAACAAGGAAGAAAAAGGTGAAGAGACATTCGAGATCTTTCTAGAATGCATGGACTCGGTAGAGATTGAAAGTCAGAGGATAGGGAAAATGCTGAATGTGAATGATTATCAACTAAGGCCCTATCCTAAACAACCTCACGTGGAAGTGGCTCAAACTGTGATACCAGAAGATCATAATTTGGTCAAATGAGGAGAAGAAGGAGTTAAGCCAGCGACATTAAACAAAGGCACTTCTTGGGAGGCAACCCAAAAGAAGTAGTTTTCTTTTCTTTTCATTTTCGTACTAGTTAGGATATGCATATGTGCTTCTATGTTGGTTTGTTTCTTACTTGTTTTAAGTTTTCAATCAAAATGGGAGAGAGAATAAAACAAACAAACAAACATCTGCTCTTTTTTTATTGCTTCTAGGACTACGTAGTCATTAGTAAAGAATAAATGGACTAGAGAATTTCATGGCAAGTTGAGCATTTACTTTTACTTTTGTGATTGGTCGACGTGCAATATCTTTAGAAGAGTAGTGACTAGTGTAGACAAAGCTGGTGAGATTTTTAGCCTTATTAGACTGACACATCCATATCAGTCTTATTGTCTTTGTTTATGTGTGACCTTCATGACATGTATGTCTTAACTTTGCCTTCAAGACCAAATTTTTATCACATGCATTAACTTAGAGATGATTAGGCATTCTTTGTTTCATAAGCTACATTAGCCAAATATCTTACCCTATTGACCTGACTTTTCCTTTATTAAGCCCCTTTGAGGTTTGTTTATCTATTCTTAGTGTGCTAACCATATTACATGCTAAAATTTCCTACCCAAGCTATAAAGCTAGTGGAGCATTTGTGATTATTGAGTTTATGGATGTACGAAATTCTAAGTGTGGGGGTATGAATATGTGTGGAATGGTTATAATGTTGGGATGTTATTTTAAGTTATAACATTGAAATTCACATATTAAGGCAGTTTCTTTCAATGTTTTTTAAAAAATGGACAAAGAAAATAAAAAGAAAAAAAAGAGAAAAGAAGAAAATGGTTAAATAAAATTGTCAAAGGGGAAATGCATTTATGTTGCAAAGTTATTTATGAGTAATCTTTGCTCCTAAAGTTGTATTGAATGGGTTGCTTGAGAATGTTGGATATGAGGTGGATGTTATTTTCAATGGTCACTCCCTATAGTTACAAAGTCTTATTTATGATCAACTTTTGTGAGTGATTTATGCTTCATGTGGTTTGTATGAGAGCTCGTGTTTGAGCAATGAAACATCATTTTTGCATTCATCATAGTTAATGTACAAAATTATGAGGGAATGTTGGTTTTTGCACTTCATGCTACATGGAGTGTTACTTTTGTTTCACTAGCTTTAATGGCTTTCGTGCTACTTGACACAAATACATCTCACCTTACCTTTGCCAACATTAAAACTTTCAAAAGTCCTTTGATCCATGATTTTGAATGTGAACTTTAGCGGTGGAGAAATGAAATGATATGCAAAGTTGTGGAATGTCTTGATTGTGAATGATATTGAGTGTACCAATGGATATATTTTAGTTAAACAAATTTTCCAAGTCTACCATTTTGCTCACTTTTTAAAGGTATTGAATGTTGGTTAATCATAAGCAAAATCTTGGAATGTTAATTTCTTTTTGTGATTTTTGAAAGTCATTCATATGTGTTTATGATTATGTATTCTTGGGAAATATAAGAGAAGAGTTAATTTTTTTGGGCCTATGAGCTTAATTTTGATGTTTTGCCCAAGGACGACCAAAAGCTAAATGTGGGGGAAATTCAAATGAATATAGGAGAACTTTAAGACTAAGTGTTTTACTTAATTCAAGTGAATATAGGAGAAGATTTAGATTTGAACACGACATCCAACATATCTGTTTCCTAAACGATAGAACCTTTTAGAAAACTAAGTTGTGAGACGCAATATCTAACATAGTGTCTCATAACTTGTATGCATCTTCACAAAGTTATAAAAATATCAACACTCTCCAACATAAGCATGTCAGAACCTTTGTACATTCTCATAAAATTACAAAAAGATCCATGGTCTCATAACTACATCCTACACTGGTCTAATGGAACTAGAATTTCTATAACAAATATAGCTTAAAACATGGTCATGTCACAGGTCATGTCCACTTGAAATCTTAATCTTTGATTTATGTTTTAAGTTTATTTCCTTTCAATTTTATTTGATTTCTAATATCTTTATCTCCTGAGAGCCATGGATGCCTTTTTTTCCTTCTCCTTTATCATATTTCAAACCTATCAAATAATTTTTTTTCTCCACAAAGCTCTATTACTTAATGAATTTGGATATTGATTCTTTATAATCAACAAGTCAGTGCTTTGTATATATCTAATTCAAATTTATTTGGTTTGAGTCAAACTTATTTATAAGTTCTCTAGCGTTTTATTCCTAGATGGATTCGTATTAGTTGGTATCAAAGTTTAGTTCTAAACTAAGTGTAATTATCCTTTCATCTTTATTTTCATATCATTCAAATTCTATTATACTCCTTTATTAATGAAAAAGAAATTCATGTTCCTTATAAATCGTTTTCATTCCATTACATATTCTTGCTTCTAAAGTTTTAATTAAAAATTAAAATTTATCATCTTCTTAGTTTTAAGGTTTGTCTATTTCTCTTATTTTATTAGGGTTCTCATTACTCAATTCCTTATTTCATACTTTTACATCAAGATTTTTCTAAACCCTATTTTTCTTTATTATTTCATAAAATAAAATAAAAATAAAGAAGAAAGTGGTGTATAAACGGTGGCCTCAAGAAATCATTTTCAAATATAGTTTGAAATTATTTTTAACCCTTCCTTGTTTTATTTATTTTTGTGCCTTTCTTATTTAATTCATCGTTTTTTTTTCTTGTTGTGACTAATAGTTTTTTAATTTTCATACTTTAGAAGGTTGAATCCTTGTGTGAGTTTGTTTAGCTTTGTTTAAGAACTTATGAAGGAAGAAAGAGTTAAAAGGTAAGAAAGCATGAAATAAGCATCGATAAAATTCATAAAGAAATATCGAAAATGAGTAATTTGTTAAATGAGTTTCAATACCAAAGGACTAGAGGGATAAATGTATAATGTATCCTAAGGTGATGGATATGTTATAGAAGTAATCACGGTAGATCATTAAATTACAAGGGAGATGACAACCTCGAGCTTATAATAATGGGAGGCATAGTAGGTATAATCTAATAATTCCAATGGGTGATGATAAATAGAAGGGTGAACTTAGTATTATGAAGTTAATCTAGCCTATAAGGTTGGAGATGTATGATTAGGACCCAAAGCCGAGCTAGGCATGATTAGGAACAAAGAATGAAGCCTAAAGTTAAAAGAAGAGTGGATAAAAATCTTGGTAGCATTAAGATAACCATATTTTCCTTCAAGGATAGGAACGATCCTGAAGCTTACTTATAGTGGGAGATAAAGCTAGAATTAATATATGATAGTAATCATCATTATGAGGGGAAGAAGATAAACTAATTATAGTAAGGTTTACTAATTATGTTCTTCCATTATAGGATCAATTGGTCAACAATAGGAGAAGAAATTAAGAGTGACCTATAAATACCTAGAATAAATTGAAAACTATTATAAAAAAGAGGTTTATGCTAAGCCATTAATATAGAGAATTTTATCAAAGGTTACAAAGTCTTACGTAAGAGAAAAAAGTGCGAAATTATCATAAAGAGATAGAAGTAGTCATTCTCTAAGAAAATATACAGGATAAGAGACAATGGAAAGGTTCTTGAATGGATTAAGTAGAGATATAACTAATATAATGTTACAACACTATATAAAGTTAGAAAAGATGATACATATGGGAATGAAAGTGGGGATGCAACTTAAATGCTAAGGATTATATCAAAATACCTTACTAATATTAGTAACTCTTAGAGGTCTAATATGAAAAAGGATCATAGGATCCCTTTTAAAGCAAAAACAGAGCTACCTAATTCTAATAAGGATTTCTATAATAAGGACAAGGTAAGATCAACTCTAAACCCTCTAAAAATAGAGATATTAAGTGTCCTTATTATTTACGAACATGGCATATTGCCTCGTAATGCCCAAATAAGAGAGTTATGATAATGAGAGATGATGGAGAGGTAGTGAGTCAGAGTGATTCAAAAAAGGAGGTTATACCACTATTGGAAGAATTTAGTGATGAGGGTGTGGAATACAGTATTGAGTGTGAGGTGTTTGTTACTAGAGGAGTATTAAATCTTTAAAGCAAGGAGGATGAGATAAAGTAACAAAGCGAGAACATTTTTCATACTGGATGGCATGTTCATAATAAGATATTTAGTATGATTATTGATGGAGGAAGATGTACTAACATAGCTAATACTAGACTTTTAAAATAGTTGAGGTTGTCTATTGTAAAACATTTAAAGTCATGTAAACTTTAGTGGGTTGATGAATATGTGGAAATCAAGCTGGATAAACAAGTGTGGTTTCATTCTTTATTGGAAGGTATGAGGATGAAATATTGTATGATGTGATAAATATGCAAGTTGGTCATATACTATTGAGAAGGCCATAACAATATAATTAAAGGTTGACATGTAATGGCTTCAATGGTATACCTTTATGAAGGATAATAAACCTAGTACTCTACCTTTAACTCATAAGCAAGTTAATAAGAATAAATTGAAGTTGAGCACATTAAAAAAAAGAGTGAGAGAGAAAAGAAAAAAATTGATGGTGAGAGTTTAAAAGGGAGGGAGTTATGAGAGAAGAACATGATTGTGAGAGCTTAATAAAAGGAGTTAGTAGTGAGAAAAACAAAGAAACAAGTGAGTTGCTATGTAAAAAGGAGTAAGGTTAGGAATGCTTTCTATGCTAAGAATCCTATGATTGTACTTCTGTACAATGAGGCTTATCTCAATATTAAAGAGTTCAGTAGAATTCTTCCTAGTGCTGCAACTTCCTTGTTATAGGAGTATGAGTATGCGCTAGTTGATGACATCCCAAATAGATTACCACCAATTAGACAGATCATACAATAAATTGAATTTGTACTAGGTCTTTCATTCTTAATATATCTGTTTATAGGAGCAATCAAGAGCAAAAGGAGCTACAGAAATAAGTTGAAGAGTTAATGGCTAAATGTTCTATAAGGGAGATAAAGAGTCCTTGTACAGTTCTTTACTTCTAGTGCCTAAGAAGGATGAAATTAGAGGATGTGAGTTGATTATACAGTTGTCAAAAATAATAGTAAAATATTGATATTTCATTCCTATATTAGATGATATGCTTAACAAATTATATAATTCTTGTATATTTTCTAAATTCGATTTAAAAAGTGGGTATTAGTGGATTAGGATGAGAAAGGATGATGAATGGAAAACTATATTGAAGACTCAATATGGGTTATATAAATGGATAGTTATGCCATGTGATCATACTGATGCACCTAGTACTTTCATAAGGTTAATGAACAATATATTGCATACAAACATATAAAGGTTTTTAGTTGTTTACTTTTATGATATTCCATTTTATAGTAAACATTTGTAAGAGCATATCCATCTCACTTGAGATATATGTTTGACATAATATGGAAAGAAAATATTGAATGCTAACCTTAAAATTGTACTTCTTGTGAAAAAGATTATTTTTCTTAGTTATGTTATTAGCATAAAAGGTATCGAGGTAGAAAAGAAAAAGGCAAAGCAATTAGGGAATGATTAGGACCAAAATCAAAGTTAAGGTAAGAAATTCACATTTTAGTTTCTGTTAGACATTTGCTAGAGATTTTAGTTCAATTACTTCATCATTTATTAAAATCGTTAAAAAATCTATAGGGTTTAATTAAGATTGTGAATAGGAGCAAGCTTTTAATGTTTTAAAGATATGTTATATTCAACAACTTTATTAACATTAATCGAATTTTCTTAACTTTTGGGATTAAGCATGATGCCTTAAGATTAGGTATTAGAGCTACTTTGATGCGAGAATAGAGGTTAATGGCCTATTTTAGTTAGAAACTTGTTAAGGCAACCTTAAACTACCCAACTTATGATTCTATTTGTTAGTGATAGAATTAAAGACATAGATATCTTACCTATGACCTAAGGAATTTGTAATAAATACTGATCGTGAGTTATTGAAGCACCTTAGGGGAAATGTAAGTTAAACAAACACCATGTCATATGGGTAGAATTTATTAAAACATATGTATATGTCATTAAGTGTAAACAAGTTAAGGAGAATGTGATGGCTAATGCCTTATATCACAATTATGTTCTTCTTATTTCTTTGAATGCGATGTTATTATCATTTGAATATATGAAGGAATTATACAGTAATGAAAATGATTTTGGTAATATTTATTTCTAAGTGAAAAGGGGGTTTAATAAGTTTTATAGGCATAATGATTATTTATTTTGTAAAAATAAATTATGTGTGCTTATATATTTTATACATGAGTTCTTTATATATAAAGCATAAAGTGGAGTTTTAATAGGTTAGTTTGGTGTTGAAAAGACCTTAGATATGTTAATTGAGCATTTTTATTAACTTAAAATGAGATGTGAAGTTGAGCGAGTTATGGTTATTGCTTCATTTATAGGAAGGATAAATCTAAGATTTTACCATATGTGTTGTATACAGTTTTACCTACATTTAGCAAACCATAGGTTAATATTTATATAGCTTTTGTGATAGGTTTACCTAAATCAAAAAAAGGTAAGGATTATATATTTCTGGTAATTGACAGGTTCTCTAAAATGTATTACTTTATTCCTTGCTATATAACTAATGATGTGATTGATATTACTAATTTGTTATTTAGGAAAATAGTTCAACTACATAGACTTACTATGAATTTAGTAAGTGACCGATATACTAAGTTTCTTAATTACCTTTGAAATTTTTTTAGGGTAACTAGGAATAAAGATACCTTTTTCTATTATTATTCATACTTGAACTGGTGTTTAAAATAAAGTAGTAAATAGTACGTTAACTACATTACTTCATGTTTTCATTAAGAGGAACTTAAAGAATTGGGAAATTGCTTATCATTTATTAAGTTTACAAATAATATGAATATGTATTCATCTATTGATTACTCACTATTCATATTTGTTTATGGTTTTAGTTCACTAAATCATTGAGATTTGTTAGCTTTACTTATTAATGAAAGAGTTAGTTTGGATGTTGCAAAGAAAACTGAGATGTTGAGATAACTTTATAAATGTGTAAGGTAATAGATTGAAAAAAGAGAATGAGTTATATTTAATCAAAGCTAAAAAGGGTATAGATGAGTTATTTTTAAACCTGGTAATTAGGTTTGAATGCATATGAGGAAGGAATAATTACTTGTGTGAAGACAATTAAAGTTATAACCAAAAGGGAATGATCCATTTCATATTACTAAAAGGATCAATGATAATGCTTATAAATATAGTTTTAGGTGACTATAACATTATTACTACCATTAGTATTGTTAATCTTTCTCCTTTTGATATAGGTAATGAGCCAAGGTTGAATCTTTTTGAAAAGAGGGGTAATGATACAAGCATAACCAGTCAATCTTCAAGGAATCTATTATTTATGCCCTTGGGAGCATTTATAAGAAATAAGTAAAAGAGGATTAAGGGGGATTTAAATGGGATGATTCAAGACATAAATACTGATCATACTTCCAAATTATGTTGAGAACTAATTTAGGAGATGTGTTAAACCTATAAGAAGACCAATCATTAGTTAAAATTGATTCAATTTAATTTATAAGAAGATTAAACGTGGATAGAACCTCTAACACAACCATATACTAACCCTATAACTATGGAAAACTATATTGTGAGACATGAACTCCAACATAGATATATCCAACTTTATAATGTTAAAGAAAGATCTACAATCTCTGTAAAGCGCATATCAGAGTCCATATGTATCTTTATAAAGTTATAAAAAGATATATAGTCTCATATATAAGCATGTCCAAAAATTTGTTTATGGGCATTGAAATTTCTATAATGAACATGTTCATATCCTAGGAAGTGTCGACTTAAAACCCTAATTTTTGTTCATTATTATTAAAATACAGGTGTTACAATCCATATTTTGATAATAACAAAATATAAGTACCACTAATGAGTTTGTTTGTATATGAAAGTAATATGAAGGTAATAATGATCATGTACAAATCCAGATACATCTCATAAATACATTAGAGAAAAGTTGGAGTTAAATTCATCAAGTGAAGAAAAAATCAAATATTAAGAAAAAATAAGGCAAACTAAAGTTCAAAATGAATATTTATTATTTATTATTTATTGTTCTTCCTTTGTAGTCACTCTGATACTTTAGAGGCTTATCATACTTAAACATATCATCATTTAAACTCCTTGCATGAGACTTTTTTATCATCGAGAGAAACTGAAGTTTTAATTTCTAATAATAACCTTTTGATCCTTAAGACATACTTTGGAGAACATTTGAGCAATTTTTTAAGTCAATCTTGTATTAGTAAAATTAAGTTTGAGCATTTGAAGATGTTGGAATCATGACTTTAGGTGTATTGGTTGACCTATATAAGTTAGTGGTCAACCAATGTAAGTTAAAGATATAAAAAAATTTGTACTGAGAATTTTTAGAAATATTGGTTGACCAAATGATTGATTAATATGTTAGTCGATTAATGTTCCAATGGCTAGTACATTGCCCGAATAATGTGTAACAGTGGTTGATCAATGCATAAAACAAATCACTAGCAATAACTAGTTCTTGTTTCTAGCGACTAGCTTAACCCCCCAAATCCTATAAATATATGGTTTTACATTAGCTTACATAAAGAAAAAATGTTTGTTTGTCTTACATACACAGTTACAAGATCTTTTCAAAGAATTTTGAGCATTCATTATTGCATTTTAAAGTAAGTTAGCCTTAAAGGTTATCAAAGTGGTCATATAAAGTATTTTAATTTCTAAATTTTTTTAAGAGTAGGGTTACTCCACCTGGGAGAAAGATTGTAAAAAGATTTGGTCTTTACTTATGAAAGCAATATTATTATTATAAGGTTCCTTTCTACCTTGTTGAAAGAAAAGACCTAGCGGAAATTTTAAGAAGTGTGTTAATGGTGGGTATAGGCAAGGGTTATTTATTGAATCACTACAGATTGATTTGTTTTTCTTCTTCCCTATATTTAAGCTATTATTTGGTAAGGTAATTTCTTTACATGAATATATTTTTCATCATTCGTTGGTTCTTGTTTAATTACATTTATTATATAAGAAATAGTTTTCGAAATTTATTAATACCCAATTCACTCCCCTTCTCAAGTGTCATTAGGGACCACTAAGTCATATCAAAGTATGTCTTTTAAGCTAGATTTCAAATGAAATTCTAGAGTAAATATCAAAATGGTATATTTGATAAAGCAAACACACATAAAAGGGGGTGAATTGTGTGTGACTTAAAAATTTTGCAAGTTACTATCAATTCGTGTAAATGATAAGACCCTGCTAAATGTCAATAGAAAAGTCTTTGAATAAAAAGAGCCTATTAAATTTTAAAATGAAAGAAGCCTGATAACATTTAAAATGAAAGGAGCCTGTTAATGTTAAAAACAAAAGGAGACCCTATTAATGTTTAAAATGAAAGAGCCTGTTAACATTTAAAAACAAAATGAGTCTGTTAACACTTAAAACGAAAGGAGACTGTTAAAGACATGAGTTTGTTAATGTTTACAGCAAATGAAACCTCTTGCAATATTAAAATAGAAGAAGCCTATTCCAAAAGCGAAAGAGCCTTTTATAAATTAAGCACACACACTGTAATGTAGAAATTTAAAAGTTAAGTGAGAGAAAGAGTGACACAATCAATTTAGACTAGGTCGGCTTGAAACAAAGCCTACATCCAGTCCCTAAGTATTCAACTTGAGTATTTCACGATAAAACTCCAAATAGTAAATTTTAACGAGCCTCTCTAAGCTCACAAGTACATATTTTTCAAGGTTTCTTCAACCTTCCACACTCATATTATTTAATAAGACTCTAAAAGCTCTAAACAAAAATGTATATAGGATTTACTCAATGTAAACTTCAAGGAATAACAATTTCTCTCAATAAAGTATTTTCACTTTCTAACAAAGAGATTGATAAAGATATGACTTTTGAGAATATTGATTCCGTTGAAGTATTTCAAAAGTCTAATTTTTCTACTTTGCAAATGCAGTGGCTCTTCCTTAAGTAGACATTTTCTTGAAATAGTCGTTGCTTCATTTCTATTCTAAGTTGACTTTATATCTAACAAATCTTTAATATCATCGTTACTGGAATCTTCTAATATTTAGACGTTAATAGAAAATTTTTGACAAAAATATTGGAGCTAATTTTTCAAATTATATGATTGGTAAGATCCTTCCAGGTATTGTGGAATCATTTCTAATAAGGTAAGTATTGTGGAATCATTTCTAATAAGGTATGTTCATTAAGAAGGTTCTTACAAGAAAGTAAGCATTTTTCTTATGATTTTATTTCCTTTTAATAATTATATCATTACTTATAAGAGGAAATAACTCCAATTTTCAAATTTAAAATATTATATAGTTATCATCAAAATCATTAATAACAAACCATAAGCTAACAATCTCCCCATTTTTTCATGATGACAAGCAATAAAAAATATATTTTCAAAATTCAAATAATAATAAAGGATTTCAAAAGATACTTGTAAACCTTATATGTTCTTACTCATGGTCATAATTAGAAGGAGCCTTTCTTACGAGCTTTAAAGAAAGGAGCCTATCGCTTGTAAGATAACTGCGGTGCAATCATGTCATATCACAAATTTATACGTCATAGAGTCAGTTTAAGAATATTTCAATAGTTAGAAAAATATATCACAGATATATCAATAAAAAATATTATTAACTCTTCCCTTTTGTCATTATCAAAAAGAAAAACTAATCATTCAACAAGTATATGAGACAAGAATGGCACAAAAAATTCATGTAAATTAGCGACAACATTATTTGAGAGATTTAGAAATTTTTTCGAAGAAAAATCTACATGTCAAGAAGTTATTTTGCATGCTATGGATCTGGCCACATATTTTATGTTGATTGTAATGAATTTCCTTCAATTGTTAAAGAATTAGATCATTTATGTTTTGAAGTCTGACAAAGGCTAATTTTTGTTGGGCAGGGCGTAAGAGGTCTGCTACTCTTTCTGTTTTCTTCTCTACCCACACATTATCTTTTAGCTTTTATTCAAATTGATAGGAGATAGATGAATGAAACTTAGTAAGATCATACCATTTTAGATTGTTAAGAGACACTCTATAATAGACAAAAATCTTAGTGAGTAGCATCTCGTATGGCAGACCACCATTGGTATACTTATGACTTCTCTTATCCATCATAAATCAAAGGATCATTGTTGGGAGGTTCATCTTATTGCTTTCAGTAGATTATGCACTACATATATGTGTAGGAGACTGTATATTTCCACTAAACTACTCTTTGGAAGAATTGAAGTAGCAGATATTGATGCAAGGCATTATGGTAATAAGTCCAAATGTCTACACCAGGGTCTCCCTTTATGGGCATTCTCGGTGTGTAGGCAAATAAAATTCACTTCTCCTAAATCAATATCAGTAATGTCCCACTTATGACAAGGAAGGTTAGGTCTGCCAATGGGAATTATATTTAGTATGTTTCCTAAGATTTGCTCAGTAATAGAAATTTCACAGTCATGTACCTAAGAGATGATTGCCAACTTCCCATCAATTTCATCATTTGTCATGTCTGTTTAAATGTTCTAACTAAATCATCACACACTGTTTCATCCAAATTAAAAAAAAATCCTAACTAACAACAAGAAAATAAGAATAGATGGTAATACCAATGTTATCAAATAAGAAAGGAGGTAAAATGCATCCATAACCACCTTCACTTCTTATATCACATTTTGTATCATACTTTAGCCTTCATTAACTGAAAAGCTTGACTGGTGCTGAAGACTCTCCTTTCTTGTGTTTATTTAATTTTGACCTTTTTTCCTTTGAAATTTTTTCAAACAAGGCTTCTTCTTAAAACTACTCATTCCAAACAATGGGGTCCTCAATATTCTCTTCAACCATAGACACTTTGCCTTTTCTTATTTCTTCCTTTTTACTCTTTCAAGATTCTTCTTCTTCCCTTGGTTTAGGGCTACGGTTTTTTCTTTTTCAAGAACTTTGTCAACTTGCTTTGCCAGACTTCCTCTAGTTCATAAACGTTCTATTAAACTAACTAAATCTTCATCTAAACCATCATCATTAACGATCTAGTGTACTTCTGACAATTTCTTACGTGTGGAATCAAGTTGAGGAGTAGCAGATGGTGGTGCAGAAGTTTTAAGAGACATGGTAGAAGGAGTAAGTAGAGTGAGAGTAGGTAGTGAAAGTGAAGGAGAATGGAATCTTACTTTTCTCATTTGCTCCCCCTTACTAGAATATTTTTCTTCTTCTTATTCTTCTTCTTCTTCTTTTTCATCTTCCTCCTTTTCTTCTTCTTCTACTTCTTCTTCTTATTCCTTTTCCTTTTCTCATAAGCTAGGGCTTAGGTCATCATAACCTTCTTTACCAGAGTCAGAGACATATTACTGCTTGATTATTGATTCATTTTGTTCAGAAGATGAATCAAAGTCTGATTCTAGAGACAACATAGCCAAAATCTTTCTCTTCTCACTAAAGGAGTTTCCTAATGGGTGCTTATGAATTTCGAGGCCTAGAGATGACAAAACAAGTTCAATAAGGGTGTTTAATGATCATATTATTGATTATAAAGAGAAGATTTAGAAACAATAGTTTCAAACCCTTGTTCATGGCAGATAGTTTCACTATAGCTAATAGTGGTAGTCAAGGTTTTGTTTTGTCCCTTGGACTTTGTTTGTGCCATTTCAAGTAAGCTAGTGAAATTTAGGAGATTTGAGAAAAAATAGAGAGTTAGGGTGCAGAGAGGAAAAAGGACGCTTCTAAAGCAATAAAGATAAGTAGAGGGAAGAAACCTTTTGATTTCGTGTGAAGATGAACAATCGTGCATGCTATTGAAGGAAGGTTGTCACATAAAGAAAGTTTTCAGAGCAGCAGGTGCACGTTTTAAAAAGATAAAATGACACTATTCAATAACTGCCTTTTTTAAGACATGAGAATTTTACCTTATTAAACTAAAAAGAGCCTATCCAAAAATAGATTTGAAGGAGCCTATTAATATCTACAAAGGGAAGTAACATAGAATCTTCATACAGAGTTAATATCAGATAATCTGCACATACTAAGCTCTTTTACTAACAAATAGAATCTATCTTTAGAAAGTGGCTTAGTAAAGATATCAACTACTTAATTTTTAGTTTTAACATGCAAAAGATCAATGGTTCCTTTTAAAACATGATCTCTAAGAAAATGATGTTTTATTTCTATATGCCTAGTCCTAGAATGTTGCACAGGAATTTTAGAAAGATTTATTGCACTTGTATTGTTACATAATATAGGAAGATAATCAAGGTTCAGAGAAAAATCTTGGAGTTGATGTTTCATCCATAATACTTGAACGCAATAGCTGGCAGCTACTTTATATTCCTCTTAAGTTGTCAAAAGTTATGCAATTTTATTTGTTGCAAGACCAAGAAACTGGACATCCTCTAAGAAATTAACAGTGACCACTTGTGCTTTTCCTATCAACTTTATCACTTGCATAATCTGCATCACAATAGCCAACTATGTTAAAAGAATCAGTTTTTGCATACCATAATTGAAAGTCCATAGTTCTTATAGTTCCACGAAGATAGTGAAAGATCCTCTTAACTGCTTGAAGGTGAATCTCTTTTGGATTTTATTGAAAGCGTGCGCAAAGACATACGCTAAGAATAATATATGGTCTTGAGCTTGTAAGATATATTATTGATTCAATCATTCCTCTATACTTTGTCTCATTCGTAGCCTTGCCTTCTACAACCTTATCAAGTTTAGTTCTAGAATACATAGGAGTACCCATCAGTTTGACATTCTCAAAATGACATTTCTTGATGAGTTCCTTTATGTATTTTTCTTGACTATTTAAGATTCCTTTTTCTGTTTGCATAATTTCCAACCTAATAAATAAAGATAGTTCTCCCATATACTCATTTCAAACTCCCCGTGCATTAAAGATGAGAATTCTTCACAAAAGGATTAATTAGTAGTACCAAATATTATGTCATCAACATATATTTACACTATCAGTAAATCATTCTCCTTTTTCTTAATAAATAAGATTTTATCTACCTTTCATCTTTTGAAGTTATTTTCAAGCTGAAAGTTACTTAACCTCTCATACTATGCTCCAGTGGCTTACTTTAGACCATACAGAGCTTAAATGAACTTCATCACATAATCAAGATGGTTTTAATCTTCAAATCTCATAGGTTGCTTAACAAACACTTATCTGTCAATATATCCATTTAAGAAGGAACTTTTAACATCCATTTGAAATATTTTAAAATTTCTATAGCATGCAAAAGCAAGTAAAATTCTAATCGATTCTAATCTAGTAACAGGTGTATAAATCTCATAAAATCAATACCTTACTGTTAATTATAACCTTAAGATATAAGTCAAGTTTTGTTTCTTACTACCTTACCATTTTTGTCAAGTTTGTTTCGAAATACCCATTAAGTTCTAATGACTGATTTGTTTTGTGAAAGAGGTACTAGATTCTAAACTTTGTTCTTATCAAACTGAATTAGTTCGTCTTTCATATCTAAATCCCAATTTTCATTAGCAAAACCTTCTTTAAATGTTTTTGGTTTTATTTATGAAATGAGATCAATATAATTGTGTTTTGAAAGATGAATTGGTTCTTAGACTTTTAGAAGGGTCTTCAAGATTATACTGAAGTGTATCAAGATCTCTCCATTCTCTTAGTGTTTTACATTACATAAGCTCCTGCTAAAATGAAGGAGCCTACTCTATTCTAGTTTCGGAAGGACCTTCTTGATTTTATAATTCTAAAGGTACTGTAGTTTAAGTCTGCGATGTTTTTTAGGAGCCAAAGGGTGCTCTTTATCATCTGAATCAGTTGTTGTTACAGAGGTAGTGCTTCATCAAATACCATATGTATTGATTCTTCTATCCTCTTTGTTTTTTTATTATAAACTCTAAATCCTTCGCTAGCGTTACTGTAACCTAAAAAAATAGCTTCATCTGATCTCGCATCAATTTTTCCAAGGTTGTCCTTTCCATTATTTAAAGCGAAGCACTTACACCAAATGCTTGAAAGTAACTAACATTCAATTTTCTTTCTTTCCATAACTCATAGGGAGTCTTTTTCAGAATAGATCTTATAAGGCACTTGTTAAGTATGTAACAACTAGTAGATATAGCTTCTACTTAGTAACCATGAGGTAGATAACTTTCACACAACGTTGTCTTAGCCATATCAATGAGAGTTTTGTTCTTTCTCTTAACAACTCCATTTGCTGACGAGTATTTAGGCATGAAAAATTATCAGCTATACCATTTTCATTACATAAATCTTCAAATTTTCTATTTTTCAAATTCTCCTCTATGATTGCTCTAAATTAATGTAATGCAGCACCCTTTTTCAGTTTGAATTTTTTTAATAAAATTTCTCAAAAACTTCAAAATTATCATCCATATTTGATAGAAAATAAAACCATGTGAATTTAGAATAATCATCTATTATAACGAAACCTTAGTGTTTACCACCAAAGTTTTGAGTCTTAGTGGAAACAAATAAATCCATATGTACAATTTCAAGCGGTTGGTTAGCAGAAACAATATTTTTAGGATGAAAGCTACTATTAATTTTTTTTCCTTATAAATAAGCTCTACAAACCTAATTACTCTCAAACTTTAAGTTTAGAGTCCTCTTACTATCTCATTTTTGAATAATTTTGATAAAATGCTCATGCTAGTATGTCCAAATATTCTATACTAGATGAATGAATCATTTTCTAGTGAAACAAAACACTTAACATTTTTTGAAGACATGTCTTCCAATTAAACACAATATATATTCTTATTTCTAGGACCAACAAATATAATGTTGTTATTAAGATTATCAATTATTTCATAATGGGATGCATAGAAAGTGACTATATATCCCTTATCACATAATTGACTTACAATTAACAAGTTATGTTTCGATCCATCAACATAAATAATATTATTAATAGAAGCAGAATTAGAGTCACCAATTTTACCAATTCCAATGACTTTTGCCTTGTTTTTGTCAGTAAAGACAACATTACCTCCATCTTTTCTTTCAATATAGTGGAAATATGACATTTCACCTGTCATGTGTCTCAAAAAACTACTGTCAACCATCCATTGATTTTCTCTTGTTGCTATTCTGAAGCATATCTACATAATGTATTATCTTAATTTAGGTACCCAAAATTTTTTGGGTCCTTTCAGGTTAGTAGTTTGACCTTTTAGTCTCTAAACATATATTTGAGATAATTTCTTCATTTTTTGTAAGTTATAGGAATGACTAATTTGACCATTTCTACTATAGTAATCACACAAAATAGATGAATGAGAATTACTATCATTTTAACCATTTATCAAGTTCATGTTGTTTTGACTATAGCAACTGCTAGATTTAACAAAGAAATTCTTGTATATCCTTATATTATTATTTTTATTATATCCTATTCCAGCCTTATCAAAAACACCTTTACCATTCCTAAGTAATGGATCAAGATTATTCCTTCCAGTGATAAAATTTGCAAGATGTTTTTCTAGATAAATGATTTTTTAGCAAATTTTTCTTTCTTAAGTTCTAGAGTAGCAACTTTTTCTTCTAATTGTTTTAAAAAATCATTTTCAAACCATGGATTCTCTAAATAACTTACCTTTTATTCCAAGAATTCCTTTTTTAGAGACCTTTTGCTTATTGTCATTTTCAAGAGACATGATTTTAGACAACAAATTCTTATTCTCATATTTTAATGCTTTTTAATCTTATTCAATAGGGATGCATCATTATTTTTAGACTTCTTAACCTTTTTGAAATACTACACTATTAATGTTTTATATGGATCATACAGTTCTTGATCTGCATCTCTTGATTTATTAATTTCAATATCAATGTTAGAATAATATTCTTCATCATCTCTTGATTCAGTCATAAAGTAATCATTGTTGACTTTTTTAAGCTCTTCTTCTTTAATGTTTTCAAAATCATCATCCGACCAGGCTATAGTCATAGCTTGCTTTTTTTATTCTCTATTTTATCCTTTTAAAGAAAAGGACATTATGGTCTTATGTGTTTAAGATTCTTACAGTGATAACATATGATTTGATTATTTTGTGTATTACTACTGCTACTACTATCTATAAATAGAAATATTTTATTTCCAGTTTAATTGTTTCCTTCTCTTTTCTTCATTAGCTTGTTTTAATAGAAGAGGGCATATTTTTAGACTATGAAATTGAATTCATCATCTCCATCTATTTGCAACTTAATGTCACTTCATCACCGTTTGATGGATTTGATTCATCAGCTGCTTTTAGTGTCATTCGTCTTCTGTATGAAGATCATTCATCTCGCCTAAGCTTGGCTTCATAGATCATAAAGTTCCTTTTAACCACTCGAGTGAATTAGTGTTGAGATCCTTTACAGTATCTAAAGCTGTCACCTTAAGTCTCCACTCCTTTGGCAATGACCGTAGAATCTTTATTACAAGCTCATCATTAGGATATACCTTTCCCAAGTTCTTTAAGGTTGTGATGACAGTATTGAAACATCTAAAGAATCTTTCTATAGTTTCTCCCTGTTTCATTCAAATAGTTTCATATTGATGAACTAAAAGACTTCTTCTATATTTCTTTATCTCATTCGTTCCTTCAAAAGTAACTCGAAGTTTGTCGCACATTTCCTTTGTTGTAGAATGGTAGGATATCTTTTCATACTCTTCTAGAGATAGTGCACAGATCAAGTAATGTCTTATTTTGACATTCAGTTATGCATTTCTTCTATCAGCATCAGTCTAGACTTATACATCATTAGTAGCAGGAGGTGTGGCTCCAACTTTGATAGGTTTCCGGATTTCGATATCTACAAATTGAAGATAAATAGTCATTCTCTCTTTCTAATAAAAGTAGTTGTTTCCATTGAAATAAGGATGCTTTGAGATGGATTGTCCTTCAAATCTTCTCAATTTTTTTGCTATGATTTATCACGTGCTGGAAAGCACAATAAATGTGAAACCTCACTCTGATACCAAATGACAAAGAAAACATATGCAAGAGGGGGTGAATTATGTGTGACTTAAAAATTTTGCAAGTTACTATCAATTCGTGTAAACAATAAGACCTTGCTAAATTTCAATAGAAAAGTCTGTGAATAAAAATAGCCTGTTAAAGTTTAAAATGAAAAGAGCATTTTAACATTTAAAACAAAAGGAGCCTGTTAACATTAAAAACGAAAGGATGTTGTTGATGATTAAAAGTGAAAGGAGCTTGTTAACCTGTTAACGTTTAAAATGAAAGGAACTTGTTAATGTTTAAAACAAAAGAAACCTTTTGCAATATTAAAATAGATGGAGCCTATTCCAAAATTGAAGGAGCCTCTTGTAAATTAAACATGCACTGTAATGCAAAAATTTAGAAATTAAGAGAGAGAAAGAGTGACACAATCAATTTATACTGGTTCGGTTTGTAACAAAGCCTACATACAGTCCCCAAGTATTAAACTTAAGGATTTCACTATAAAAATCCAAGAAGTAAATTTTGATAGGCCTCTCCTTATCTCACAAGTATATATTTTTCAAGGTTCTTTAACATTTAATACACGTAGTGTTTAACAAGCCTCTAAAAGCTCTTAACAAAAATGTATATAGGATTTAATCAATGTAAACTTTAAGGAGTAACAATTTCTTTCAATGTAGTGTTTTCAATTTCTATGGTATAAGGAGATTGATAAAGATATAACTTTCAAGAATATTGATGCTACTGAAGTATTTCAAAAGTCTGATTTTTTTGCTTCGCAAATGCAGTGACTCTTCCTTAAGTAGACATTTTCTTCATCTAATCATTGCTTCATTTCTATTCTAAGTTGACTTTGCGTCTAACAAATCTTCAATATCATCTCTGCTGGAATCTTCCAATATTAAGACATTAAGAGAAAAACTTTGACAAAAATATTAGAGCTAATTGGTCAAATTATATGATTGGTAAGATCCTTTGATATTGTTAAGAAGGTTCCTATAAGAAAGGAAGCATTTTTCCTATGATTTTATTTCCTTTTAAGAATTATATCATTACTTATAAAAGGAAATAACTCTAAATTTGAAATTTGAAATATTATATAGTTATCATCAAAATCATTAATAACAAACCTAGAGCTAACAATATTTAGGTTCATCATCATCCTCAAACAACCAAAAATGGATGAAACATTAGTAGAGCCCTTTTCTTTAATGTTGAT
>JAOQMP010073955.1:0-20182 GCA_027563575.1 Erythroxylum pedicellare | reverse complement strand
GGTCTTTTTATTGATGCTTTATAATTGAATATTGATATGATGCCATGTGAAGTGAATGTAGAGATCGAACGTAGCTCGCCTTTATCATAGGACATGTAACGAAATGACCTCCGGACTTCCTGGTATTTACCCTGTGGTAAGGGGCGCTACACCTGAGGGTCTCATTAAAGGCAATCATTTGTGATAGCAATGCGTCATACTCCCTCTTAAGAAAAACTAAACTACAACACTTGAGGGCTCTAGTTTAAACCTCTCTTTGATATAAGTCTTGTTTAGTTGTAAAAGCTAGCTTAATTTTGTGACTAGCATTTAAATAGAAATTTAGAATAACGGATAAACTCTCATTTATGAATGTACCTTTCTATTAGCTACTTTGTATTCCTTAAGCATGCGAAAGCCTTATCCACCTCCTTTTTAACTATTGTTTTCTTTAATTCATGTGGAAATTTATGCTATTCATTCTCAATAGTCACTAGATATGTCCTTGGCAAAGCTCTCTATTTTTTATATCTTATACTAATAGGAACCAGGAAGTAGGAAACTTGATTTAGTTGACACTTAGCTATTTTGTTTATTACATATGGAAAGAAAGAACTTAGATGAATTCTAATAAACAAAACAAGAATTTGCAAGAACTCTTACAGAAGGTAGTTCAATTGATAAGAGAAACCAAATGGAAAAAAATTGAGTTCTCATCTAAAGCCAAACATCTAACTAAAACCTATATCACTACATCTTCATTCTTGATGGCAATTAATTTTAACAAACTATGTGACTCTAGACGTTTTATTTACTTTTGATTTTTCTATTAGAGAACTTATTTTTAATATTATTACCCTTTCGCATAGCTAGAATATCTAATTCTCTATAGGACTTCGTTAGATTAGATATAGCACTTATTTTGGCCAGTTCATACGTTCCTATCTCTTTTATTTACAATATATTATTCATACCACTCAACAAAAAAGGCAATTATGGGAACAAATGTCATTCATTAAGGACTTTACTAAAAGAAGGAAGTTAAACTAATTCAGTTAACAACTTCAAATATTACTTAAAAAGTTTTGATTCGAACTAGTAAGGAAGTAAAAATAAATTAAATTTTGCAAAAGCTATTAATGGTATCTTTTTTGTTTCAATTAGCTTAACGAATCAAGAGGTAATAGGAGAAATTCCACTACAACATTCTTTTTATGATTAATATGTAATTTAATTTCTCTATACATCATCAGAGAATCATAGTTCTTATATTTGCTTATTAGGAACATAAATAGGTCAAACTGAGCAATCCAACTCCAAGCTAAAAAACTTTTGAGTGCCTATCAGGGACTTGTTATAGCTTATGTCTTGGTCATTTTTCATTTTGGCTACTTGTGCTACTTCATACATATCTTTAACTATGCTCAATTCAAAACTTATCAAAAACTAGCTAATTATTTATTGTCTTTCTTAGAGGTCGTGTTCTGTGTTGAAGAGCATTGATAATTGGTCCTACTAGATTAAAAAATTTCAATTATAGGTACCCACACAAACTTGGTCCTTGGAGTTATCTTTGTTTGTAGTAGAGCTTAATAAATGATTAGCGTATGGTATACTCTTTTCATTAAAATATAAATTATGGTGATTTAGAGAAATTGCATTGCTTTTTTGTTTCTCATAAGGATTGATATTAAATGGGAGCAAGTATCATGCCTTTATTCTTATAAAGAGACCTATAATGATTGTGAGTTTGTTTGACACCGTTTTAACAAGAAAGAGGCCTATATGAATGAGAAGGAGATAGTAATAATGGTTTTCTAAAATAATGGTTTTGCATAATAATGGTTATGATCTTATAA
This sequence comes from Erythroxylum pedicellare, assembly GCA_027563575.1. Classification (NCBI taxonomy): domain Eukaryota; kingdom Viridiplantae; phylum Streptophyta; class Magnoliopsida; order Malpighiales; family Erythroxylaceae; genus Erythroxylum; species Erythroxylum pedicellare. The sequence continues at coordinate 18,344 of JAOQMP010073955.1, read as the reverse complement.
AAATTATATGTTGTCTTTGTCCATATGTGATATTGCAAAAAATGGATATGATGAAATTGAGGTTAATTGTTCTTTTTTAAATAGAGATCAAGGCTTCAATGGCTTAAATAATATTATAAGTTGTAGGATATGAAAACATTAATAGGTAATTGTTTATTGTCTTTCTTCTAGACCATGTTTTGTGTTGAAGAGCGTCGATAATTGTCCAATCTCATCCTTCTTCTTTATAGTTTGCGATTGTTCGTCTATTAAGGTAAGTCATTTAACTAAATAATGTTTACAAAGTGATCGATTTTATGATGTTCTTTTGCAATTTTACCTCTAACAATGATTGATGAGTTTTTAGGCTAGGGTTTAATAATGTAAGTATTTATGTTTAGGAATTTGTTAAAATGGAAACATAAAGACTTGAACTTCAATATAATTAATTCAAACTTAGGATTAAAATAAGAAATTCACGTAATTGACCTGAAAATTCTTTGCATAATAAACTCCTAGGATGATATATAGGTTGGAAACTCATTATATAGCTCCCATGAAAATAAGACAATTAAAAGTGAAGCATTTTGGGAAGATATTTATAAAATAAATGCATATGTAACATATGATGAGAATGAACCTTTGAACGATCCAAATAATGAATATGTTGCAATTTCATATGAAGCGGATAAGCAGGGCTAGAAATCTAAAAAGGGGCCTAAGCTTGATTCTAATTCTTTAGAAAAAGAAGACGATAATTTTGATTTACAATTAAGTGATGATAGCAATTAATTTATGTTTGTAATTGAATATTATATGAATAAATCTATTATTGCAACAACAATATAATATTATTTGTGTTTAATTTATATTGTTCTATTACTAGAATATTTAATAAAATGTGAATTTCAGGTTAAAAATATGCCACAAAAGAGAAAACAGAATTTATTGCAGCCAAGGTTCAAGTTACCACATTTTCCAGAAATATCTCATCCAAGTTTAAGGAGATGATAGATCTTGAGGTTTATACATGGAAGAATGTCTCTCAGGCGATAAAGGATTTTCATCATCAAGAGTTTGAGGTATAAAATATATATTCTTTAATATTTTTATTTTATCTATGTTTATACATTAATTAGATAAATATTGTCATTTATAAGTACTTATCGTATGTTTTCTTTCTTTCAAAAAGACATTTTTAGTATTCAAAATTTGATGATGTAATTTATAATGTATGGGGGAGGCGAGCTCATCCACGTGATAGAGATTTTCTTGGTTTGATATATAAGAATGGTATACGACCACTATATATATCTGAAGAAATATGGAGTCGTTGGTGGTAGTATTAGGCATCACCCGAGGCATGTTCATTTTAGAGTGCAATTTTGCCAACAGACATGGAGGACCATACAGAAAGAGTCTACCTGTACACATTAGAGGATCTTTGACCCACCAGGAGCATACACTTCAACTCATAAGTATCAAAACTTTACACATATATTCTGATTTTTGTACTTTGATGTATGAAACATAATTTCAATGTAATTTAATGTATGAAATTTAGAATGAAAATATATGTATATTATAGAGAATAATCATATTATCAATGTTATTTATCAAAAAATAATGTTATCAATGTCTAGTGCCAATAATGGCTATGTTGTTGAGTTAATTTTTTTGTCTAACAGGGGTAAATATTATAAAATATAAGAAACTTTGCCTAAATTTTTGTAAATTGTAGTTCACTTATAACAATTTATTCTGATGCAGGAAAATTTTATGGGCAGGAAGTCTATACCCTACCAGGTTTTTTTGCATACTCACACTAAGAAGCATGATGGTGTGACCTTCGTCAACACTCGATGCAGACAACTTCATGTATGTAAAGTCTATAATTTAATATTAATTCTTAAAAATTATCACTTATTAATACAAAAAATTATAATGATAGGACCAAATACAAGAAATCATTGAACAATAGTTTTAAAATATGAAATTATTGATGAGAGTCAGTCATATCTTGATGCAATGGGTGGTAGGGACCATCGTGGAAGGATATTTCGGTTTGGTTCATTTGCAAACACATGCTATTCGTAATCCTCCACATCCTTTATAGCTAGATCTAGTAGGTGGTTTGTATCAAATAAGATAGTTATTCAGCATGAGAACACAATAAAGAGGTTGATGGGGTGCATAAGTCAGCTCCGTAATGAGGTGGATGAGTTGAAGGGGAAGGACAGGACCTCATCGCAGTAGTTAAAGCATCTGCCTTCACCACCTGCATAGTTTCTGGATAAGTGAATGTATTTGATAGTTTGCTACTCTTAAGTTTTTATATGAATTCTTAATTTACAATTATTTTTAAGATACTTATTCATATACATTATAACATTTTTATTATATTACCAATTATAATAATGTTTACTTTATATTTATTAATCAATGTTATATTATTTATAGAAATTAAATGTACCAAAAAATCAAAACATTATCAACAGGAAACTTGGGTACGAAGTGAGAAATGGCAGTTGAAATTTATCATAACTATAATTTTCGACGGAAATGACAATATTCTTTGGTAAAAATTTTGCGACGAATAATGCTTTTCATTGATAAATTTAGCAATGGAATGTTATATGCCCGTTAGTAAATTTAGTGACAGACTTACAATTTATCGTCAATAAATTCACAGACAGAATATTAGGAATTTGTCACAAATTTAGCGACAAAATATTGTAAATCCGATAATAAATTTACCAAATTTTATGGACAGAAATGCAAAATTCTGTCACTAAATTATCGATGGACATACGGACATATAGCATTCCGTCACTAAATTTACAAACGGATTCCTTCTTTTTATCACTAAAATTAACCTACAGTCGTTTCTCCGATCTTTTTGTCAATAATTTCTGTTGTCAAATTTGTTTTTGATGGAAAATCTTTATTCTCCGTCGATAATTTCTGTCACTAAAACCTATTTTCTTATATTATTAAGGTATTCTTATGGTATGGCCTTAATGTTGTTGGCAATAGTCATTTGCATAAAATTAAGATATAATATGTTAAAACTTTCCTTGCTTTATAGTTTGATTTCATAACCACATTACTTGTATCCGTAATCGTAGTAGGTTTTTCTTCTAGCATGATAAGTCAAGATCCAAAACACTTAAATAGGAATTTACTTATTCACACCATTAAGAGAAATTTAAACCATTAAACACCATAACGAAAGAAGCAACTTGCTTTAGATAGTATAAAGGAGCAACAAATTCTTTATGAAGACTCAAAGCATCTTAGTGAGAATATAGTACATGTATGGAGAACTGACTAGTGAATTCCTAATTCATATACAACTTCCAGGTGTTGTCTAATAACATGCAAGTAGCAGTTTTATTTGTATAATTATGCATGCATGTACAAGATCAAAATGAAGAATAATGTTTCGACTTAGTAGTTCTTGAAGTTATAAAGGAGTAACTTCGATGAAACCTAGCCAAAAGAAAGTTGAGGAATGCAACAATGGAACAAGCGAACAAACGAAGTAAATAGTCAGCTCAATAGATAAGGATAATGCAAGGAATGAGTTAAGTCTAGATTCAAAACAAAGGTAAAAGGCATCTGAACTTGAGGTGGACAAGGGATTGTCATGCATGAAGTACATGTGGAATATAAGCTTTATCCTACTTGTAAAGGTTTGGAGACTTTAACTTAAAGTGATTTTGTAAACATTATTAAAATGATGTCACTATATTTTATATCTAGAGTTGGTTTTGTATCCAAATACTTAGTTATTGTTTCACTCTTAGATCCTGTATCTTTGGCAATGAATTATTATCTAATTTTTAAAAATAGAAAGAAGCATGTGAATGAAGAAAAATGGTTGTAAATACATAAATGCTCAATAAATTTTTATATTCAAATAATTAAACATTTAGTATATACTACATTTTTTTAAAGACAAACTTGACAATATACTATCATAGGTTTAATACCATACAAACTTTATCATACAATCAAACAAAACTCATCAAATACAATCAATATCTTTGGATCCATGACATATTTGACAAGCAATATTTGATTTTCCTCTATATGTTTATTGATCATAAAGTATTAATTTACCTTTAGGTAAACTCTAAAATTCTATTAACTAATAAAAGTAAGCTATAAATATAATTATTTAATAATAGGAATTAGTATTTTATGGATAAATGATTATTTATACACAAAATTCACTTAAATAGTTTGGTCACTTTAGTAAATAACAAACTATTATTTTATAATATCATGCTTAAATCTAACATGAGATCATTAATAAAATTAATAAAATGCAAAACATTAGAATAAAACAAAATATGGCTTTGAATTTCTGAAATAGAGAGAACCAAAATAATAAAAAAAGTGAACTTAAACAAGTATGTAGACATGAACTTACTAAAGGGAGTTTATAGATGTTACTAAGTGGATGAATTCTATAATTATGAAACCACTTTCATATTGTATCAATCTTACATTAGGTTTTTAAAAATATACTTATATAAGCATATGTGAAAAATAATATATTCATAAATAAGATGAACTTGCCATAAAATTGAAACTAATGTGTCCTTGCCAATTATTAAAGTTAAATTAGTTGAACAAAAATTAGAGACCAAAAAGTTAGTTGTCATACAATTTAAGAAGTGCACTTTGACTAATGATTGTAGTTAAACTTGATAAAGCAAGTTCTTCCATCTATATGAGAAACTTGATATTCTTTAGAAAAACAAAAGAAACTGTTCAATGTCAGCCCCAACGTAGCCATAATTCATAAAAGAAGTATTTAAGAATAATAAATAATGAAAAGCATTACGATAACTAATAAATGCTTAAATACTTAACAGTGCCAACAACCCCAAAGAAAATATAAAGAATAATAAAAAATTGTTTATTCAAATACTAGCTTTGATACCAAATGTAAAAGATTATCATATAAGATCAAAACCAACATTTATAACTTTAGCATCTTGAATGAACAATTGTTATAAATAATTAAGGCATAATATTATGTACTAGATACAGAAGGTGCCATTATAGTAGAGTGATTAAGAAATGCCATTGTATTCTTTGTTACAATTGGTTTCTCTTTCTTGACTCTCTTACTAATAAAAAACTTTACGAAAAACTTTCTATAATCATAAATAATGTAGAGATGACCAATTTATATATCTACAACTTTTAATCTAGTACATCCATTAAGTGATCGAAATAAACGATTGAGATTTAGTCTACTATTATTAGGAAATATGCACCAAATAAGGCTTCTTAATTATGTTAATAATATTATTAATATGTAGAGAATATAATTAGTAATCAAGCCACATTCCAACATTAACAACTTGTGAGAGTTCTAAAAAAAATATCTTCATTTGTTTGCATATGCTCTAATTGTCAATTATTTATTAATTAATTTTATAAATTATTGAGTAAAAAGCATTCCATAAGTTAAAGAGCATGAACATTAAGAAATGAGGATGGGAGGAAATAAAAGTTAATTATAAAGGTTACCTTAACTTATAGGATATTTAAAAATTGGTTTCTTCCTTGACTTAAAAACTTCAATTAATTTCAAAATTTTCTAGCATTTGTATTGTTCCTGCCTCCGCATATTTGTACCATAAATATTTTGTTTTATTTAGTTGAACATGATTTATGATTTGTTGGCTTAAAATATAAGTTATTCAAGGCATTTTTTGTACTTTGTCCAAATAAATCTCTTACTCCTTGAAGTATGTCACCAAATATGTTCTTTAAAGCCTAGTTGCTCCATGAGGGTCATCGAACATTATATTTTAATCCATTCATTTTTTTAGAAAAAGGAACACATAAATAGAGAACTAAAAAGATATCCAATTTATGTCTAATTAATTTTGATTATTTACATCTTTGATCAACAACTATTATAAGTTGATTTTCTTAAGCACTCTAAAATTTATCACCTATGAAATGTGATATAATCATTACTAAATGTGAGCTATCAATTTTAAGTTATCAATGTCTCCAACCAGCCATCTCAAACACCAATCTACACCCTACAAGTTATGCTGAATTGCTAAGACATGGACTATATTTATCTTCCCTTGTCTGTATATAAAGTAAGATCAAAAGAAAATCACAACCCTCGTATCAAGAAGAAGTGTTATGGAAGAGGAATCGCGTGACATTATCTTCACCATGCTTGTACTTAAAACTACAATAAGTATCTCTATTCTCTTACTATAGTATGTTGTTTAGATAGGTTTGTGTACATCTCAACACATCAAACCCTCTAAACTATTCAAAGATAGGCAGAACTAGCTAACTAGTAACTTCAACGGTAGACTTAGGTTGACATGGAGAGCCTAGCGATATAGATTATTAGTTGTTGTTCTTATAATTAGTGAATACTACTATTGGAATTATACTGATGACCTAATCGTTATGTAATATATTGAACACCTTTGTTTTACAGTTATTAACTTTGTTTGATAACATGGCAAATGATTATATTATCATATTATGTTTATTGTTTTTATTCTAATATGATAAGCCCTTGATTAAATTTATACATTTTTCATCATAATGAAGATTATGATAATGAGAGTCAAGTATTTAGATTTTAATCTAAAAGTGTTCTTGGTCATAGGATCATCAACTAAGGAATTTAATGATCCTATTAGATCAATATGTATATAATAATATCTATTGGATGGATATTAGCAGATCTTATTTACTAAGTTACATATGTAGATGATGCATATGGAGATATGATCATTGAACAGATCAAACTAAGAATTCTCAATAGTTAATATTACCTATGAACTGTCAAGTGGGATATTCTTATAAGGATTTAAATGTATATTTTTCCTTTAAGCTGAGATCATCATAGTAATCAATAGATTACTTATTATGTTTTGATGTCGGACACTTAGTGTGTAAAAATGTTAGTTGAATGATCATTGGATATAATTAAGTACCTATCTGATTAGTGGTAAGTCAAGATGAGATCTATCGACTTTAGGTAATGAGTTTGAGCTCTATGTTGTCATTGATCATAATGATTGCTTCAAGACCTTAGTCAGGATGATTGAATGAGTAAGAAAAAGAGTTTTCTTAAGTTATTCACCAATCATTAATAATCGATAAGTAACATAATTGGTTATCTAATAGGGTTTGAAATTAAACCATACCATAGGATAATCTAGAGTTGTAATGATGGAAGGTAATAATATATTATCCTTAACCAGGATCCGTCTTTGTAAGGTTGTTACTTCACACTATCCAGTCGTTGAGGAGTGTTGTTATACGCCAATATTAACTAATAATTGATTAGATTAATTACTACTGACTTAGTTAAGAACTTATGTGGTCACACACTTACGAGTGTAATATTTTCTGTTTATAATTATTTAATTATTTATGAGATAATTTATTAAATAATCTATATGACATTTTTTTGCTAGCACAGAAAATATAATTAATATTGAAAATTTTCTGGTACAAAATGATTAAAATAAAATTAATAATAATTATTAAAAGAAATAAAAAATAAAATAAAAAGGAAAAGAAGGCGTCAGATGGTGGTTATTGTTTTGTTTTATATATAACCAAAACGAAATAACATAATGGATGATGTTGTGCATAGTTTTTCTTACTTTGAATAGTAAACGTTAACAATTTACGAAAAGCAAAGATATTGTGATACTCTTTCATGTTTTTCATTTTTTGCACGTGAATGTCTTACGAAGACGAGAGTTAAAAACAAAAAGGGATACTCTTTCATTTCATTTTTCCTGTACGTGAACATAAACAAGAGAAAAAGTTTAGAAAAATTGTTTTCTTTGTTCTTAAAGAAAGTGTTCCTCAAATTTTAACCATAGTCATATCAAGTGTTGAAAGTGAGACATATTTTTCAGTGTAAAGTGCATAGAGATTTCATATTTTCGAAGCTTATGATCGTTTAGTCCTCACAAATTTCAGGTATTTATTTTTGCTTATTCCTACTATTAGTATATTTGTTAAACGCAATAAATAAATATATGATTGCAATTTTTATTTCCGCTGCGTATGTGATCCTTCAACTACCAATAGCTGAGTGGTGGCACATTTGATTTGTAGGACTTGGACAAGTCAACTAATTGACTCCACTACATGTCATGGTCGTTTCTGAGTCTATTGTGTTGATTTATGCCCTACAACCAATCGTTTTGGTTGTAGTTTAGTAAAAAATTATTTAAAGACATTCTTTATCTTGTACATATTTAGATGTATAAGATAAAGTTCATAGGATAATTGTATATTGCAAATGAAATTATAATGAGATTACAATTATGAGATTTATATTGCATTTATATATTATTCCTAAATGTTCCTAGTCATTGTTATATTAAAATTGGACATTAATAGAACGTAAAAAGACTAGCACATGTTTTATTTTTCCTTATGAAGAATGTAGTCGATTTCATAAGCTAAAGTATGAAAATACTTAAACAAATATATGGGTACTTGCTAGAGAACAAGTTCACTGAACATACCCGATATAAGAAATCCATTTGGAACATTACTTATATGCTTATGAAATTCTTATCGTGATGATTGTATAAGTGATCCTTTGACTTGAGATAATCAAAGTTATCTTGTATGGAGATTGCTATGTTTTGATGCTACTTATGATCTATTTAATCATAGGTCGTTTAATCGGTTGTCATTGGATGTAGCATGAACTATATGGAGATAGTTGAATGATCAAAATAGGATTTATCACCCTAAAGTAATTAGGGAGAATGTTTTGTTTTTCTTGATTAGTATTAATTCAAGAAATTCTTGACCAAGGTAAAATGATGTTTTGTAAATAGTTTACAAATGCAATTCATTGAGTCGATAGTTAATGGCGGAGAACTAACATGATTAGAATCAAAATAGAGTAGACAGTAATTTCACGTTTTATGTCTAACTGAAACATTGTATGATGAAAAGATTGAATTATACAGAAAAATTATGTACGAAAATGTTAGTCAAAACCACTTTGACATTCCTAAATATTTGGGTGATCATGATGCGTTGTTAGACACCAATCTTAATCTATGATTATAAATTGTTTACTTGGAGAATTAAAGATAAATTAAAAGGAGTTTTTAATTTATCTAAATTTAATTATGAATTAAAATTAGATTTATAATCATTGCTAACATATTTGGGAACCTAATGGGTCTCACATATAAAATTGGTTGAAGGGAACAAAAATTAATTTAATTAAGTTGGACTTGATTGTAAAGTTTGAGAAACTTTATGATTAAATATGAGATATTTAATAAATAAGGATCAATATGAGATATTGGATCTTATTTTCGCATAGATGATATTTCATTAGAATTATTTGTAATTAGAATAAGAGTTTAATTGAAACTAGAATTTAATTTTAATTAAGTTACTAAAATATCCAAAATCTATTATAAATAGACTTAAACTCTAATGGAGCTAACACTTCTTGCTTAACCATTTCTATAAGAGTTACAGAGTTTATCATCCTGTTTTATGGATGTCAATAATGTCGAACACTAGTGCAATTGCGATAGTTGAGATGAATTGATTTTAGAAATGATTTAAGGGATATGACAAGAATATGATCAAGCTTCAGAATAAGGTACGAATTAAGATTCATGCTTTATTATAATTTATGCATTGATCATTTTATATAATTAAAGTAATCTTGGTTTTCGAAAATCAAAATACAAAAAAGTTTCGTTATTCCACAGCAGTCGAGATTAGTTTCTGTCCCAATTTTCTAATAGTAGTATTAGAGCAACTTTTAATTATATAATTTGATTATATTCATTTGATTGTTACTGATATTAAAATGGAATTGAAATAAAATCCTAATTTGTTAGATTCAATTTAATATGAAAATATTTAGTTTAATTCTTTTGTCCTAATTAGTAGAAATTTGAAGAGTTCAAATTATATAAATCTAGAATTAAGAATTTTAGAATTTTGATTTTAGAAATCTAAAATCTCATGCCACAAAACCCTAAAATCAAAGTAACCCCATAATTGTTCTAGCATCTTATTAAAAAAGTGAGGTGACTTAAACGAACAAATGATTTTGTTTGGGCCTGTAAAAATCTTCTTGTTGCCTGCGGTTTGGTTTGTATTTTGGGTGTTGGCTTGAGACTTATTGCTGGAGACATGTGTAACAAGAAAAGGTTACGATATGGGTTGCGACTAGAAAAACTTTTTTTTGGTGAAAAGGATATGGATACAAAGGACCCACAACTAACGCCTTGAAAAGACAATTGAACACTGGTCATTATGTAAGAGAAGCCTCATCCTGGGGATTGGATTATCCTAAATAATTATATGCTGCGAATTTGACGCCTAGTCGAGCCAAAAAATCAGCACATTGAATACCTTCGCGAAACACATGAGTTAACAAGCAATGCCAATTATAAGCAAACAAGTGTTGAATATCCCTAATCAAACAAAGGCAATGATGAGAGGAAGGGCAAGACTGAGTAATGAGATGAACTACTTCCAAAGAGACAGATTCTATAATAAGCTTACAATAATCGCGATCCTAAGCTAGGATTAAACCATGACGAATAGCTTGCAGTTCAGCAATCATATTTGTAGTATGACTAAGAAAACCTGAAAAACCAACAAGCCAGCACCCATGCTCGTCACGAATGATGCAACCAAATCCAGCATCCCCAGGAGCTGCCATCCACATTTAATTTCACAAACTCCTCTTGAGGAGGACACCAAGCTATCCATTTCTCTAGACGTTGGGTATGATGGGTCCCCAAAGGATTATAAGCAATAAGACAAGAATTTAGAAGCTTAAGGAACCACCGATGTTGTGCAATAGTGAAAAGGATTGAGTGCTGAATCACTTCTCGATTTCTATCACACCAGATGACCCATGTGCCAACCAAAAATTTGACGACATGGTCATAACCCCCTGGCTCTAACACATGCATATTGATCCAATTGTCAATACTAGGGGCAAAAAAAGCTTCATTGATATTATCAAAGATTAAACACCAAACTGGCAATGCCCAGATGCAATCACGAATGGCATGTAAAACCGATTTAGAACTCTTGCCACATCGAGAACAAATGGGGGAATCTGCCATACCTTTATTAAATCACAAGAGATTGGTAGGCAATCATTGACACAGAATTTGCTAAAGGAAGAAACAAAATTTCTGATGCATATTAAGCTTCCAAATTTGCATCCATTTCCTCGAAGGATCAGTGGGATAAGGAATGCGAGTAATGAATTCATAACCGGATTTCACCATATAAGAACTCGTCGTCGATTCCCCCCAAATTAGTGAATCAGTCCTATTCATATTGCAAGAGGTAGGGAGTATGACAATCCTCTTTCATAGCTCACAAGATAAAGTGGTGTGTAAGATAGAAAATCCTATCGACCTCTATTAGAGAGTAGGTCACTGACCATAAGATGTCTATCCTTATCATCAATAATATGTACATGTCTAGTAAAGGGTAGTTCACTGTATCATCTATCAAACCAAATTGAGATATGTTGGCCAGAGCCATCCCACCATAAGAAGCCATCCTTCAAGAATGGAATAGATTTTTGGATGGCTTTCCAATAAGGAGAGGAATTACAAGGCAAATAGGTAGCAAATAAAGAGGGGCCAGAAGGATATTTACTATGAAAGATATCCATCCAAAGTTTTGATTCATTGGAAACTAGAGACCAAACCAACTTACCAATCATTGCAATATTATTATCCTGAGCCATACGAAGAGTAAGGCCACCTCTATTTTTAGGACTACACACAGCTTCCCAATTCAATAAATGTATACCTTACCATGCTCAGAAGATTGCCAAAGGAACTCCCTGCAAGGCTTATTGATGATGGAGTAAATGCCTTCCGAAACCCAGTATGTTTACATGGAGTAAAGAGGAAAGTGGAGAGAGTGGACTGTATAAAAGTATAACACCCTGCTTTGTTCAATAACTTAGACTTCCAACCCTGTAAATGAGATTGGATTTTATCTAGCATCCTTTGAAAATCATGTTTACCATTAGTTCCGAGAAAAGGAACACCAAGATAAGTCCCAAGACTTGACGTAAAATGCAATTGAGATTGTCTCTGCAAAGACTCTTTATATGCACGAGGCATATTAAAAGAGATAAAAGAGTTGGATTTTTGATCATTAATAAGCATGCCTGAGCATGCACAAAATGCCTCATGGTGTCCAAGACAACCCGACAATCTCGCGTAGATGCATTGGAAAATAATAAGACATCATCCTCAAAAAGAAGGTAAAAGACCCAGGGACTATTGGCAGAAATCTTAATTGGCTTCCATTTATTAGTGGTGGTTTTGTGAGAAATTAGAAGGGACAATTTCTCCATGCAAAGAACAAACAAGTAAGGAGAAAGTGGATCCCCTTGACAAAGATCTCGTTTAGGAGTAAATCTTGGAAGCCTAGAACCATTCCATAAAATTGAGAGTCTTGAACTAGAAACACACAACATAATAAGTGAGACAATCAGATGAGGAAAACCAAAATCTTCTAAAATTTGTTTCACGAAAGACCAGTCAACCCTGTCGTAAGCTTTAGCTTAGTCCACTTTTAGGGCAAGGTACCCCATTTTTTGCTTAGTTTTGCGAATAGTATGCACCACCTCCCTAGCTAGAACTATATGTTTTGCAACTGTTCTCCCAGGGATAAAAGCACCCTAGTGCGGATTGATAATAGAGTCCAAAAAAGGGCGAATTCTTTGGACTAGTACTTTAGTGAGGACTTTATAGTTTACATTACATAAGCTAATAGGACAGAAATGAGCCATAGAAATAGGATTCTCATCTTTTGGAATAAGAGAGATTAAGGTCTCAGTGATATCCTTTGGGCAAGTTCTAGTGTGAAAGGCATGGTTCACCATCTGATAGACAACATTGCCAACAATAGGTCAAAATTTCTTATAGAACATAGGCTGAAAGCCATCAGGGCTAGGGGCTTTATATGACTTCATGGACTATATAGCCATAAACACATCCTCTATAGAAATAGGAGAGAGGAGAGCCTGAATAGCTTCCTGAGAAAGCATAGGATGATTGGGAATATGCAGAAAAGGTGTAGTAATAGCATCAGTGGAGCAAAATAAGTTTTGAAAGAATTGGAGAGCTTTTGTCAGAATTGATTGATCATCCACAATCTAAGAACCATCAGCAAGTTAAACGTGCTCAATTTTTTCCCGTTTACGACGACAAATAGTCATAGAGTGATAGAAGCCAGTATTCCTGTCACTATGTTGTAACCACTAGACTCATGACTTTTGGTACTAAAAAACCTCCTCTTGCCTCAGGAGGTCATTGTATTAACGAATGTGTTCATCTTCCAAGTTGCTAAGAAAATTAGACTGTTTGCATGATAAGAAATTTTGAATTCCTTCCAATCTAGCCAACACCCACCTTTTCCTTTGGAAGATATTGCCAAAGACATCTTTATTGAAACACAGGGCTGGTTCTTGAACATGGGTTAAGGCCTCGTCCAAAGAACAGTGGGGCATGTTCCAAGCATTCACAACTACATCTCGAAAATCAGCGTGCTTAGTCTAAGCATTTTGGAATCTAAAAGGTCTAGAAGAGACGAGAGGAATAAAACCTTGCGTTTTTAGAAGAATCAGATTATGGTCCAAATGAGTCAGAGGTAAATGATTAATTGATGCTTCTGGGAATATAATGCACCACTCAGAATTGCAAAGCACCCTATCTAAGCGAACAAAGGTCCAACAAGTCACAACCGCGATAACTTTGCTGAAAATTTGCCACCCTGCTGATAGAGAAAAACCTCCCTTTTTTCACTTGGGCAAGTATAGTCATTAAAATCACCAATAAGTAGCTAAAGGTGATCAATAATCATAGATAATCTAACCTCTTGCCAAAAAACAACTCTCCCGCTAGTATGAGGACTCATATAGACAGTAGTCAAATACCATATGTTTAGATGGTCATCAGAAACAAGGAAGTGAAGGAATTGTCTCTGTGAAACAAGAACCTGCAATTTCAACGAAGTTCCTTTCCATAAACACCAAATCCCACCAGAAAAGCCCATAGCTTCCATGCGTGCAATGTGACCAAAACCCAGCAATTGGAAAACTCTGTCTTCCTGAGTACTAGAAATGTGTGGCTTAACTATGATTAAATATCAGGTCAATGCATGCAGATAAGTTCCTTTGTGCACATTATAAAATCAGAATTTGCTGCACCCCGGCAATTCCAGGCAAGAATATTAAGTTTATTGAACATTAAAAGAATATAGGTAAGAGGATTGAGGAAGCTACTTGGAACAACATCCATATCACCACCATCAATTGTAGGGGCTTGTAGAACATCATCACTTTTAATCATCTGCACAACAGCAATATTTGAAGAGTGTGAAAGCTAAGGCACAATTTTTTGTCTAGGATTTGGAGGTTCTTCACTCTGGAAGACTTGATCATATTGAGGATTAGCATTATCATGAAGAATGGCTGTGGAGTTCAAAGATCCTTGAGAGAGAGGAGTAGTTTGAAAACTATGAAAAAAAAAACAAATTGCACCATACTTTCATCAGAGGAGCGACGTAAGGTAGTAGTAGGCTAATAGTTTTTGGACTGGAGTTTTTAGAGGCACCAGCATTGGGTCCAGCGATAGTATTTGGGTCTGTCTCTTGAGAAATAAGATTAGCACGTGGGACATCTGTATTACTTACCTCAACATTTGGACTAAGGGAAATGGACTTATTTTTTGAGCTAGCATCCAACCCTGTCATAGATCTACGACTCTTCTTTGCCCCATTAGTAGAGCCCACCTCAAAAGTAAACCCAGTTTGATTTGCACTATTGTGACCCACTTCAGCAAAAGCTTCCCTCTCGGCTTTATACTTTTCATTAAGTAAAGGACCATAGTGGTTATGATTAAGGCACTGGTTTTTTGGGATTCGTGCCAATTGTTTATCTCCATAAGATTTTTTGGATTTTTTCTGAATGACCATCCAAGTACCAAATCTTGAAGTTTTTGCATGATTGTCTCTGTCCTTGTTAGGAGCAAGAGCTTAGAGATTCGCAACAGTAGCTTCCTCTACAGCCATGGTGGTGTCTTGCTGCAAATCGCCATGCCCCTGAGCTTTAACTACCATAGATCTTGGAAAAAAACAATACTTGTGGCCATACTTGCCATATTGAAAGTATATAGTATGAAACACCCTCATACTCTACGTTGTATGTATGCCTATCAATCTCTATTTGACCAACCAAGGGTTTATCGAACTCAATCTCAACACAAACCCTAGCGAAACGCTCTCGATTAGCAAGAGTGGTGTTCTTGTCCTCTTTAACTGCACGTCCAACCCCAGAGGCTAATGCAAGTAAAAAATCCTCGTCATAATATTGAATAGAAACCTCGGGGAATCTTACCCAAACCAGTGTTGAGTCAGCCAATGCATGTGGTGTTGAGAATCCATGGGACCATGGGTGGACGATAAGATAGTGATAAAAAATTAGCTAAGGACCACCCCCTAAGACATTTTCCAAATCACCACGCAGATCAAATTTGACCAAAAAGTAGTCATATCCAAGATCAAGAACGTCAAAACCACTAGTCAGAGACCAAAGCTGTTCAATCTTGGTATAGAGGACTTTGAACGTGATGGAATGGCCAAGAAGTTTAACAACAACTGATTGCCTCCACGGGACCTCCAATTTAGCCATATAGGCTGGATCCACCTGAAAAGTTGGGAAAAGTGTATTGCCATTCTTAAAATCTTTCTTAACAATACCTTCTACTATAAGATCCACTGGAACCTATCCTGCGCAGCATATGCTCTTGCCTTGGCCTGTTCTCTATTGGGAACTTTGTCTTTCCAAGACATCGAAGGAACACCAGGCATCTAACTTGGCTAAACAGAGGAGACCACTAGAAACGAAAGGGGTGAATGATCAGGAGGTTTATCTGGAGGTTTGTTCTTTTTCGAAGGTCGAGGGTCATCCAAGGGGACCGTTTCACTAAACCCACATTCACTTTGGTAATAAAAAAACAACAAGAAGAAGATACTTAAAATCCTAGTAAGATGCCGACCGAAGACCCATGTTCACTCAAGTAAAGAAACAACAAGAAGATACTTGAAAATCCCAGTAGAACGTCAACCAAGCAAGGTGAGAACACTGATTTTGCGATTTCCTCTGGTAACATTGATATAGATCACACTAGAAAAACCCTAGTGATCAAAGCAACCCTAGATTCTGATTTCTCCTTAGTCAGGCATTATGTATGACGAGTCCCATACATGTTGGTTTTTGGGTGTTGGTGAATAAGATGTCGCATATGGTTTAATGCACTTGTTGGATCGTTTGTATTGTTTATGAATGTAGACTAATTTTTTAGGTTGCATTTTGTGTTTTGTTAGCGATTGTTTGGAGGTCACAGTTGAAGTTGACATGTGTTGGAGAAACACCAAACGTCAGTGTTAAAGGCAACGATCAATGGCAATAATTCCCACTAGTTGGGGTGACAATCGCCTAAAAACCAAAGGCAAATCACCACTGTTAAAAGGAAAAATTTTGCCCATAAAATAACTCGTCATGGATGATGCTTGACCCCAAAACGAGCAACTAGCGTGTTGCCACAAGTTGGAGTGAAGGTTGGCTGCAACGCAAGCGAGAAGAACTGTCGATAGCTTCAAGCCAACAAAGGCAACATCTTCAGCACCGTTTGGAGAAGTTATCTTCGTTAGTGGCCATCACTAGAGAAGATGCAAGCCAACAACACTGGCAGCGGGATGCAGACAAGTAATGATAGCAACAGGCAAAGATTATACACGCTTCCTGTTGGACCTGTTTCTGGAGCCCAACATTTGTATTCATAAACCATGAGCATATTACCCTGTAGGGTTATTTTAATGAATCCTCATTAGCCGTCATCCCACGAGGGTGGTGTGCCCACACCAGTCAAACATCAAAATCACAATTTGACTTCTTCAAAACAATTGTAGCTCTAAGTCTCTAGTTTAATTTGAAGCAAGAACCATCTCAATCTGAGCTCTATAGATGAATTATGCTTAAGAAGCCAAAGTATGTTCATATCCCAGTCATGCTCTCTCAACTGACCCCTCACTATCTTTTCATCAATCCTTTTCAGATCAAAACCAAAAGCTACCAATTTTTATGAAGAGATAGAAAATTGTGTTAAAAATTTATTGATTCAAGAATCACTTCATTCAGAGGTCGGATGATGAAATTATGTCCAAAAGAATCAAATATGATTTTGTCCTCAATCATACTGAACTTGTTTCGGGACAAGTGCCATAACTTTCACTAGAGATATTGGATTAAGGTCATTCTTAGACAGTTTGAAAGAGAACTTCCAGATCTACAACTTTTGTAAGACCTCAAAGCCAACTTTTGCCATTTAAAGGGTCAAAAACACAAATTTCCTAAAGTATACAATGTATGTCTATTAAACGGACACACACGTCCGCTTAACGGACATACACGGGGTTGGGGGCCTTTCCAGACCTGAGAAGGTCCGTTAACAGACTTAATGTCCATTAAACGGATATGGGCAAGGCTAGGGGTTCTCACAATCCGTCTAACGGACATAGGTGATACAAAACTCCCTCCAAAGCCTCTCCAATGGTTCCTACATTCATTATGACATTACTTTCACTCATAATCTTCTCAATTTCACCTCTTCTAGTGCAATAACACTTCCTAACAATTTAAACACCACATTGATCTCATAAAACTTTCAAATCTCAACTCATTTGATTCATCATATTCAATTACATCTCATCATTTTCTATAGTTGTCACGTATACATCCTAAGTAGCATTACTAAATTATAATTGTCATATCTCTCATCTCTGGTATCTAAAAATTTCATACTTTATATCTTTGGAAAGCTAGAAAGATAAGCTACAACTTTTATGAAGACAACTTTGGCTAATTCTATCTAGATAGATACAGTTTTTCCTTTGAGTTCAAAATATAATTTTCCCTTATGAAAAGCTTGAAATTTTCATTGGGCAAACTTAGAATGTCATGAGCATAACTATTCAAATACTGATATTATTTCATTAACCTCTCTAATCTCTACTCATTTGACTCATCACCTATAACTAATTCTCATTATTCATAAAAATCCTATCTTTCTTTTCCATAACATCTCGTTATATATATATATATATATATCAACAATTCATGTTCAACATTCATCATCTCAAGTTGATATCTTCTTTAAGTATACCTATTTTTAACTCAACATGATCTGTACACAATTCATATTCCATTAACATCAAAAGATAAGAGTGTTACAAAGCTTTAATGG